>RJWH01008460.1:5342-30357 GCA_004363575.1 Solenodon paradoxus
GTGGGGGTGGTGTCAGGGAGGGGTGCAAGTAGTGGGGGCGCGATGAGGCGGCAGTGCCAGGACAGCGGGGCGCACTCACCTCAGGTGCCGCTCCAGCTGCGTGTACAGGAAGAGCAGCAGTGCGCGCCGGGCCACCGTCTCTGCGTGGCAGTCATTGACAGCCAGCCCCTGGTCACTGAGGTGCTCGCCACGGATGCACTTGGTCCCCGAGGACAGGACGACCACCTGCGCGTGCCTGACGTCCAAGCCTGGGGAGGAGAAGCACCAGATAGCCACTACCCTCCCTCCTGCTGTTTGCTGGCACCACTGGCATCACTGGAGCCATGTGTCCCCAAGACGCTATCTGTCACTAGGACCTACCACACATCCCCACACTGACCCCTCTCTTCTGCCCCAGGCTTTTCTAACTGTCCGTCAGGGCCCTAGCGAGGTGCTGGAGATGGGTGGTGCAGCCTGGCCTGAGGGCCAAGGCCAGACTCCCGCCCCGGTCAGCCCCACTCGGCGACAGGTGGAGGGACAGGTGGGCGAGACCTTCCCAAGTGACTCCTTCCTACCCGTTGGCCTGCAGGGACATGAGCCCCGGGACTGCCCAGCACCGCAGGCCCTTGCTTCTTTCTAGGGGTGACTCTGGAATGTGTTCACACCCAAGGAGAGTGAGGACACACCAGGCAACAACAGAAGTGGAAATAACTGTGTTTTCTGATTCAGCGCCACAGCTTTGCATTGTCCCTAGAGAGCCCAGGACAGAGGGCAGTTGGGGAGCAGGAAATAACACCCCCATTTTGCCCAGTGCTTTCCAATCTTCAGAGGCCACAGAGCTCCAGGGTCGCTAAGTCCCCTTGGGTTGTTGCTTCCCAGGCCAAGGGAGCACTTTCTCAGTCTGCTGTGAGAGGGAGCTTCTGTCCAAGTGGCCCTCACATGGGACCGGCGGAAGGAGTTAACAGATGTGTGTTCTTGGCTGGTTCCGCTGCATGGCCCTGACATGGCAGCAGCGTCAGCTCTTGGGGACCCAGGAGAGCCTTTATCTGTTCTCAGGGGTCATGTTCCAGCCAAAGCCCTTGGTGACACATCCCTAGTTAGAAACAGCCAGCAAGGAAGCCATTTGGTGGAGACGTCACCTCAGAGTCCTGCTTAATTAAAGTAGAAATCTCGAATAATGAAAATGACATTTACAGTTATTTCTTGAAGTTTTTCACATTTAGAATCTGGTGGCAGGCAATTTAACTTGGAACAGACATGCCCTCTCCTCATGTGTCCTTCTCCCTAGTTCACCCTCAGCCCCAGGTGCTGTGGGGTGTGGCCATCTACTGGCTGACCATTGTCCCTTCTTCTGGGAGCAGCACTAGGCTGAGTGCAGGTGACTGGGCTGTCTAACTCGGTCCTATCCTCTAGGAACGGGTTTTAGGAGTTGACCAGGGACAGATGTCACAAAGTCGGACACTGGGCGATGAGTGTCACTGGAGTGCAGCACACATATCCCTAGAATGGGGGCTCCCAATTGGCTGCCCAGGAGAGGCTGAGTTGGGTCTCAGCAGGGTGAAGGGTTCTCCGAGTGGGCCTTGAGGGAGCTCACAGAGGTGGCTGGGGTGGGGAAGCAGTCAGGGGCATTTCACTGAGTGCTCATTCCATAGAAAGCTCTGGAACATGTGGTGTTTGAAGACTGGTGTGGGAGTGCCATGACTGGTGAGCTGTGAGTCCGCATAGGAGCTGGGCTCAGGACACCTCCGTCTTCATGAAGCCGACAAGAGAAATCACAGAAAACAGAGGCGGATTCCCCTAGAACGTGCCTGAGGCGACCCTTCCTCCCAAGCTTGAGCCCAGGCAGCTCTCGGGGACTCGGCAGCTCAGGGCGTTGCAGAGCTGACAGGCCAGGGACGCCTCATCGCCTGGTGAGACCACGTGGAGTCCCCGGGATCCCTCCACAGATACTGAAAGCTCTAACAAGACACCGGCCACCAACCACCAGAGGAAAAAGATAACACGGTTTGTTTCAGAAATGCTAGAATGGACATTAAAAGATGAAGATATGATATACAGTCTCCTGAAACCCCAGTCCCTGAGATGTCATCAGGACAAATCCAGTTACTTTTGACAAAAATGCAGCAGAACAGAACAGAAGATGTTTCCCAACATTCTCTCGCACACATACCCAGCACCGTGCTGGCGAGACTTGTGTGGGGACACAGGTCTGTAGCTCCAGCGTCCACCTCTGCTGGCCTCCAGCCATCCGCAGAGGAGGGCGTGACAGATGCCATCACCAGACAGGGGCTGGTTTCTGCATGTGCCACGTGTGGATGTGGACGCGCTGCCTGAACGAACAGACTCTGTAAGGTGACGTGGCGGAGCTGATGCCGGAGCGCAACACGTGCACGTATGCATGACCAACAGGAGCCGGCAGGAAGGTCATGCTACAGGACACATGTGACCCAGAAGGGACGAGAAAGAACTGAGTAACCCAGAGAGGACATCATGGGCCTCGGCACAGAGGACACTGTGATGCTGGCGGCTGGGCTGGCAGACCTGGCAGAGCTACTTCTTTTCTGGCCAAGACGACCTCTTTGAATACAGGGGGTTCTGTTTTCCTTTCGGCCACACACACTGATTGGAATGGGGAGCCCAGGCAACTCCAGGAAGGGAGATGGTGTGAGGCGGCCTTCAGGGGCCAGCATGAGGGGCTGGAGCGTGAAGAGGGCAGTGGGACTAAGTCCGGAGTCGGCCGATGTCATTCAGGAATGTAGAGTAGACAGACCTGTGGGCGGTATGTGGTGACCACAAGTCGGTGGAAACAGGAGCTGTGTCTTCACCTTACCCCGCTCAGGGCGCTCCTGGAGGAGTGAAGGTTTGGATGTGAAAAGCAAGGAAGGCAGGTGCGCAGCAGGGTGCCCGTGACGGTCAGCCCTGGGCTACACGAGGAACTGCGGCGAGCCTCCCTGGTGGGTGGGAGAGTAGAAGGTTCTGTCCAGAGTGTGGTGTCCTCAGTGCAGAACAGAGATGAGCTACCAAGTCACGAGCAGACCCAGAGGAACCCTGACTGCCCTGAGGGAAAGGACCAGTCTGTAAAGGCTCCACACTGGTTCTGCCTGGACATTCTGGAGAGGACAGAACTGTGAGGAGAGTCAGAGGATCGGGGGTTGTTAGAAGTTTAGGGGGTGGGATGAATAGGCAGACACGGGATTTCGGGCCAGTGAAACTACTCTGTGTGATGCTATGACCATGGATACAGGTTATTATATATTTGTCCAAATCCATAGTGGGTACAACACCCAGGGTGAACCTCATGTCAACCGTGGACCTGGTACTTAAAAAAAAATCCCCCAAAGCCATGTAAATGTCCTAGAGAAAATATGGAATAATCTCTTTATAAATTTGGAGAGTGACAGACCTTTCTAATTATAATCCAAAGTCCCAAAGCAGCAAACATTGTTAAATTCCAATGCCAATACATAAAAATAAAAATGAATCTTACCTTAACTGCAGTAAAAAGACAAACATTAAAAACCAAGATTTATACCACAAAGCACTGTGTCTCTAATATAGAACTAACTAGAAATAAAGAAGATTGCCCCAATGAATAATGGGAAAAGGCCAATTAAAATAGTTCAGAGAAAGAAAGCGTAAAAGGTTCTTAAATAAATGGAAAAACATTCAACCTCATTAATAAAAATATGTAATTAAGTGGAAAATACAATAAGCTATAAATCTCCTTCTATCTGCTGATAGGCATCCAGACTTTATGAATGTACAGTGGAAAAGTCAGTGGGGAGCCCCTACTCTGACCAATGGTGGCAAAGATAGAAGTGATTGAAGGTAACTTCACACTATTAATCAGATCTCAGATGCATGTGCCCCTGACCCAGCAATTCCACTTCCGGAATTTCTTGCCCACATCTTTGTTCTCATGTGGAGATGATGGCCACGGCGCTGTCCACGACAGCAGTGTTTGTGACAGCGAGTAACAGGACCTTGTGCCCTCATGGATCGGATCGTCAGTCCGTGTGTGCACATGGGCCAGGGAGTCCAGAGCCATGGAGGACGAAGGATGGAGAAGATTCAGAGACAGATGGTCACCCAGTGAAAGTGAGACGCAGGGCAAAGTGGAAGACGCTGTCTTGTGTGATGAACGGATGATAGGAGCCTAGTGCTCTTCCCCACATGTGGCAGAGACAGGATGTGTGGGATCTGGGGTTGCTCCCCCACATGAGCCCGTCTTTGTCCCGGGCACAGGGGCTAGAGGCCGAGGGTTTCATCACAGCCGTCACAGCTGGAGGGCAGTGAGTGACTCCAAGTAACCCCGGCGCCCTGTGGGTCCTGCAGGTCTGGGTGCTGCTGGGGGTCCAGGTTTGGGCTTTACCATGTCACTGGGTGGGAGCATCCCACAGAAGGGATGGTGCCTTTCTTAGAGCTGCCCCTCAAGACCATTGGGGTCTCTGTTTTTGTTGCCGCAGCTGGCGGGCGTGGGGAGGGAGGCTCTCAGCAGAAACTTTCTTAGTGTTGTCCTGGGCATTGATGGTAAGAGGAGTGCTGATAGGGGACACGAATAGCACAGGCACTCAAAGAGAAACACTCAGCTCCAGGGGGATGTGAGATCCCGAGGGCGGCCCTGTGTGAGGGGTAAGTGAGCAGCAGCAGACCCGGTCCTACGTCTGTGAGCAGTGTTGCCACGGGTCCCGTGCAGGTGTCCCCGGCACTGGGAGGAGCACGCACCGGTCACCAAATGGTTTCCAGAATAGGCTAGAAAGTCCTTCACTTGGAAGGCGGGGTTCAGACACCCTGCTGGGCTGGCCTTGCTGTCTCCAAGGTTGGCAGTGATGACGTTTAGGTCCTGAGTGGTTGGGGGGGACACTGTGGTGACCCCATTTCACAGGCAAGAAAATAGAGGTGCAGGGGTTTAAGTAACTCCTGGGAGTGACAGCTGGAGGCCAAGGGCAGGCACTGCCTGCGCAGAGTGTGATGTTGCAGGGCCATGCCTTCCCTGCAGCTCCTCCCCTGGGGAGTAGGCACCTGCTCTGTCCCCAGTAACTGTCTCCCTCCCGGACCGGTGGGAATTAAGTTGATTTCCCAGCAGCTGGAGAAACTTGGCGTGCATGGCTGTAGACCTACTCCAGCTCCGGGGCCTGCCTGGGGAGGGGGCTTCCCTCAGTAGTGAGCCAGGGAGCATCCTGTAGATCCATGTGCCAGGCGTGTGCGCACTTCTCCACAGCCTCTCAGCCTGAGGGCTGGGCTCCTCCTTCCTTTCAGGGACCATGTTGTCCACCCACCCACCCTCTGCCCAGGGGAGGTGCCCAGATGGGGCATCCTGGCAGCCCGGTGCACCAAGTCCCAGGTGGCTCCTGCGCCCACCCCAGCTCAGCAGCCCATGGGAGTCGATCCATAGGAACCAGCCGGTGGGGAACAGCCTGTGGGAACTTTTGCATATTTATCTGGAATTAAGCAATTCTTAGAGTGCTCCAGCCTCTGAATCGAATGTTCGCATTACTGCATCTCATTGCGGAAACCATGATGATCAAGTTCCAGAACAGCCCCAAAGGTATGATGTCGTCAGTTGAGGAACAGGCTGCCGAGGTCCGTGCTGCTGCTTCCGCAGGCTGCTTCTACTCTGTCCCTGAGCTAATGATGCAAGCAACAGGGTCCTCACAGCTTTCCTTGAGAAAGGGGGCTCCGCCACCAGATGTCAGCCCTGTGAGGCGCCCCAGTGGGGCCAAAGTCAGTTTGTGCCCTCACAGTTCCATCTGCAAAGGCTCAGCCAAGGCTCTGCAACCGCTGAGAACTTGCAGGAATTTGCTTTGAATCAATTCGTTCCTCTTCTAAGTCTTCTGTTCTACTATCTAAATGTCTTCTGGTGGGTTTGGAACCAAGTGATTAGAACTCTCGGCAGCATGTCTGAGCCAAGACAGCGTAAATGGCAGGTCAGGAGGGGTGGCCTTTCCTCCTTGGGTCTTGGCGTGTGGCCATCTCCGCACACTGGAAGACTCATGTCCACCAGGGCTCTCCTCTACTGTTGCAAAGGCGCCGATGTGGATGAAAGTCAGTTACATGTGAGTCTGTGTTCTGACATGTGGGAAGTCCCGTGCTCCGGACGGGGGCTCGCACGGGGCTGGTTGCCCTCTTCCCATTACTCCTTGACTTGCCCTGTCTTTCTGGGAGTAAAAGCAGTGCTTTCCATTGCTACAGACAAAGAACAATGCGTAGAGGGCTCCGCATGTGCCTGTGGATGGTGACAGTGCCGTCTTCCTAGCCCCGAGCGCTGCACACATCGGCTCCAGCAATCAGCTCTCTCTGTAGCCGGGCCTTCCGTGGATGCCTGATGCTAGAATGACATTATGAACCCCGTGGTCTTTTGTGACTTACACTGACTAGACAGTGCACATTTGGTTCAACAAGAACAAGAGAGCTACTTTGGAGCAGCTGAAACAGCATGTTCCAGAACATCTTCACCATAAATCTGGCTTCTCACTAGGACACCGATGAGCTCTCATTGATGGTGCTACATCATCTCAAGGGCATATCTTTGACCTCTTCCCTCTGTCTTTCTTCCTTCTTCCCTCTCTCCCTCCTTCCCTCTCTTCCTCCTTCCCTAAGCATGCTTAATCAGAGCATAAAGCTGATGTTCATGGTTAGGGAGAACATAAGATATTTTACCTTGCTGAATAAGATAGCATCGTATATGCACCCGGAACAATTCCTGGCAAATAGATACAAGCTAAATGATGAGTATCTTTTCTTTCAACAAACTTCATGTTAGGTTTCCATTAATGAAAGATCATAGTTTAAGAGATGAGAATAAAGATGAGACTAGCTTTATTGCCTTAGATAAAATACAGTGTTGGTTTTTCTGCCAGTGAAGTCTTTTGGGCAATTAAATGCTGGATCACGATTTAATAATCAGAACAAATGCAGACGTATTTGGGCAACTTTGATTGAGGTACTTGGACTTGAAAGCAGGAAGCACGAATACTGTCTTCATTCCTTTTTTAATGCATTTCCCTACACCTGCTACGGAGATGGAGTGGGTTAAGGTGTTCCCGAGGACTCAGCCCTGCCCTTCCTGAGTTGTTTTCAACTCCTGCATATGCTTTGATGGGCCAGAGACGGACTTATGGTGGAGAACTGAGCAGGAGGACAGCAGTTGTGACCACAACGTAACTCGCCCTGGAGCGAGGCTGACCAGGAAGGAACGGCAGGACCATTTTGATTTGGTACAAGAGACAAAGGTAAGCCTTGCTATCAAAAACTACGAACAGTAAAGTGTAATAATGAAAAATAAAAAGTATTAATGTTCAAAGCAAAAGTTAACAGATGTTATTTAGAAGGGAAATCTAGAAAAATAGAACTAATGTAGTATTCAGCGTTACAGGGACAAAAATGAGCAGTGACGAGATGTGACTGCGTCAGCGCGGGGAGCACAGTGTCTTCTGAGTGAACTTACGAGGATGGCACCCTGACAGGAAGTGAAAACTCTGCTGTTCATGTTCAGTGTCGTGATTCTCCTCGTGTCTGCAGGACAGTCTCCGCCCCACCATGCAGAGCTAACCACCAGCCCGCGGAGGATGAGCTGCGCTCCTTCTGAAAGGGAGGTATGAGTCTGGTTTCATTTCAATGACAGTTTAATTTTGTGACATTGTGATATGCAAATCTCAGCTGGAATGGATCCCTCACTCCTCTTAGCGTTTCTTAGGCCTTCGTTTGAGTCACTGAACAAGAATTCAGATGGTACGCCAAGGGTAAGTAAATGAGCATTTAAAGTATTTCTCTTCGTAATTTTGCACATTCCTCCAGCATCTCTTTGTAGTCAATTTTTATCATATCTTCTCTTTATACGGGGAAGTAAACTTCAGCATTTATTCACAAAGTTCTTAAATCACCAATCAGCCAAGCTTCACCTTGTAAAATCTCACGCCCCTGTTCATGGAGTGAAATTGCCTGCACGCCAAACAGCGTCTCCTCCGGCATCTCTGAAGTTCCATTTTGCATAAGCCTTTGTAAAACGTGACTGTTTTCCAAAGACATCTGAAAGTAGCTTTCAAGACCTTCTGGAACCGAGTTTCTCCCAGGAAAGTGGAAAGATACCGCACAACCACAGCTGGGAAATGGTGATGAACTGCTCACCCCCTGCTGGTGGGTGCTGTGGTCTAACATAACCCAGGAGAGGAGAGATGGTGGGCAGGGAGGTGAGGAGGGGAGGGAGGAACGGCTTCCCAGAGTTGTTTCTGTGACCCCTACAGCTCTGCCCACAGAACTCTTCAAGCAACAGTGCTGAATTTGCGGAGCTGTTTATGTCTCTCACCTAAGAGTGAGACCTGGAAGACAGGTGCTGCGTCCCTTGTGTTCTAAGTGGTTTCCTGAGACTTAGGACAGGCCGGAGAATGTGGAGCCCACAACATCTCAGAAGGAAAGAGCAGTGTGACTGTGGCCACCCTGGTGTGTACCGCTCCCAGGGCTGCAATGATGAGGGATTTCACCTTCACAGACCCCTGGGTCGTGTCTGCCCCGTGGGTCATCTGTCCCCTTTATAGATGTTCTGCCACTTTAACTGTTTGGTGGGCTCAGATGTACTCAGTGACTTCTTAGTGCCATTTCTTAGCTACAGGTGGAGGGGTCAAACCTAAGCTGCTGCCTCTGCCCCTGCTCCTCGTCCCGTATCCCAGGGTGTGGCTCTGAACTCCTGCATTGTCCCATGTGGAATGTCCAGTGCAGGGCGTGCAATGCAGAATGGTATCACTAGCTGCCTCAGCCCCACAGCTAGCTGGACATAAGAGCAGCCACTGGGCCACTCAGCCTTAGGGATGTCCTTTCAGTCCAATTTAGGACATTTCTGCTTGTGTGGCAGATGCCATCCATGCCCGAACAGAAGGCAGCTGAGCAGCTAAGCCGGAGCCCAGGTGTGGGAGCAGGCAGAATGCACAGGCTTTGATCTAGAATTTGTCCTATGAAGTCCTTTTACCTTTACAGCTATCCAAATACTTTAGCCTTCTCGCCAAATCACACTGAGGACATGCTTTCTTTTTCCATTTTACTCAGGTGCCCCACAGGGAAAGGCCAAGTGAAGGTCCTTGTAATGGGAGGATCTGTCTGACTGGCTCCTGCTCAGGTCCCTGGGGGTGGCACTGGGGGCTCGAGGATGACAGGGACATGTGCACTTTGCTGCTTTTCACTGATGTTCAGCGTGAATACACTTGCATCTCAGGTGCTGGTCCTGGGGTCTGTCTTCACATATGTGAGTGTGCACATGTGTGCATGTGTGAGAAATCATAGAACAGAAATCATTCTCCAATGGAGTTAGCAACTCATGCACAACTTTGGACCTAGAAACAGCTGAATTCAAACAACCAGCTGGTTTGCTTTTGTCAGTGGGTCAGCATGGGTGTTTCCCCCAAACCGATGGCTTCAACTCAACCATCATTCTCTCCACACTGGCTCATTAAAGCGGCCATAAGTCTGGGTGGTGGGGCCAGCTGCTGCCCCATGTCTGGAATGTTCTGTCCTGTGCCTGGAGGGCTCTGTTCTCGTGTCCAGAGGGCTTTGTCCTCGTTTCCCAGTGCGCTGTTTTATGTCCAGAGGGCTTTGTACTGTGCCCAGAGGACTGTCCCGTGTCTAGAAGGCTCTGTGTCCAGAGAGGACTCTTTGGGCAGTATGGTGGCATTTGGCTGGCACTCATAGCAAGATCCAGACCCTGGGCTGTTGGGTCTGTCTGGGGTGGCATCCATACTGACATGCGTGTGGGGACAGGGCGTCAAGGTGGCCTAGCTAGACTCAAGCTTTTACAAATGCCCCCACTCCTGCCAGGATGTAGTAAGTGCCCACAAGGACTGCGGACCCCTCCCCTCTCGTGAATGGGGGTGCTGATGGCTTCATGAGGTGGACAGCATGGCCATAGTCAGTCAGTCAGCCCCTGTCCCAACCCAGCTGTCACACCCTGTCCGAGCCTAGTAATTATCCTGTGTCCCAGCCCGGGCATCAGCCTCTCTGTCCCAGACTGAGGAAGGACCGCCACCCTCTGTCCCAGCGAGTTTTCTTTGTTCTCCCAAGGACACAGCCCCGTTGGCTCAGGGCAAGCCCCTGTCCTCTCTGCGACAACACCCACGGAGTGGTTACCTTTGCTCATGACGATCCCTGCCAGGCCTCTGTGGCGTGCATGCACAGACGTCAGGCCCCCTGTCAGCTCATGAAACTTCTGTGTGACCAGCTGGCACACGGCATCAGCAAATTCCTGAAAGACACAAACATGGGCTCTTGACACTTGTCCCTCCCCTGAGAGCCATGTCCCCATGTGGTCATCTGCAGTGCCCACATCTGCTGTGTCCCACGTACCAGAAGATCCTGCCATCCTGCTGAATTGTTGCCTGGCTGAGTAACTAGCCCGCCCAGGAGCCTGCCGATTGGGCAACACCATCCAGGGAAGCCGTCCTGCCTCCTGCTCCTGCCTCTCTGTCTCCTTGTTTGGAACATCCTGGGGCTGGTGGGCTGCACACTCATAAGATGGTTCCCCACTTTATTTTCAGCATGACGGAGCCAGCATCACAGCTGCTCTCAGTACCTCTCCTTGCGGTCCCTGCGCCCCTCCTCCCTGTCCTGCACCATGCCACACCTATGCACACAGCACAACCTGCACACACCTGTGCATGCGCCTGTATACATGCTTGTGCACACACGGAGGTGCAGCCACACATGCATATAGCATACACCTGTACAGACTTTTGCACACAGCTGTGCCCACACGGAGGTGCAGACATGGCCTGCACACAACACACACCTGCACACACCTGTGCACACATGGAGGTGTAGGGACAGCTACATATCCACTCCATAGCACACTGGTACACACATATGCACACACAGAGGCAATGCACCCACACATGTGTGCACATACATACGATAACACCGTCCATATTAACACGGCACATATCAACATTGTACAATAAATGTCATACACAATGCATATGTCTTCATATTTGCATACACACATGTGCTAAGAGAAAACCAGTTGCTGAATTTCCGGAAGGACTTGTGTTGCACCTCCCTTCACATCACTGCTGATCCTGGGCCCATGACTGTGCTCGTCGGGGCAGGCTAGGGGCAGAGAATCTGGCGTGAGCTTGTTCAGAACCTCTACACCTGTCTCCTGGTTCTCGACGCCCACCTGCTGGGGTGCTGGTGAGTGTTAGACGTGCCACATGTCTGTCACGCTGAGCCACATCACAGGCCTCTCACTGCCTGTCTGCCCCCTGGCTAATTCCACTGTCACGTCTATGACTGTGCTGGGATTGCCAAGAATCACTCAGCTTCTTCCAGGATCAGCGAAGGTCACGTAGGATTGTCCCTTGGTTGCCCCAGCTTCAGAGGTCTCATGCAGCCAATTCAGAACCCCACCCAGTCAGGGGTGGCCCCTTGCTCACTTTTTGAAGGAAAGGCTTCACTTTCCAAACAGAAAAGTAAACCCACAAAGCCTGGCATTGTTACAAAAAGCAAATGGCGGGCACACCTGTCTGGAGCTGGCCTGTATCCTGTGGAAGCTCCTGCCTGGGGTCGCCTCTGCGCGGCCGTCAGACTTTATGGACCCTCCTCTTTGCATGACTACCTGCTGTGAGAAACTTGCTGTTGTTAGTCACTGCTGTTGCAGCTGCAAGTGAGGACAAACTGACCTGTGTGTCATGACTGTGGATTCAGACCTGCCGTGGTGGACCAGCCACACCCTTCTCTGCTGTGCGGTGAAGTCACAGAAGACATGCTCTCACCACTTCTGAGAATCGAACACCTCTGGCCGGGGAGCAGGACCAGCCGAGCCATCTCGGCCGATGTAGCTGAGCTGGCCAGGGCTGGGTTGGGGCTGGTGTGATATTGGGGTGCTGCTGTTGAGCACAGATGTTAGGGTGTTAGTGTTGGGTGCTGACGTTGGTGTGCGGATGCTGATATTGGAGTGCTGGTGCCGGGTGCTAATATTGGGGGCTGGTGTTGGGGTCCTGGTATTGGGTACTGGTGCTGGGTTGGTGTTGGGTTATTGATATTGGAGTGTCGCTGTGCTGATATTGGGGTGCTAGTGCTGGGAAGATGATATTTGGGTGCTGGTGTGCGTGCTGGCACTGCCCTCCCCTGAAGGTCCATGTGTTATCATGACCTTCTCCTGAACATCTCTGCATATGCCTTTCTCATTATCCTTTTTTAGCGTCCTTTGACATTTATGTTAAACATATTTCTCAATGAACATTTTACAAAGATGAATCTAAAAAGGAAAAAGCAAAGATTTCTTTAACTTTCTTCCCTTTGGGTGGTGAGTTATCTAATGAAGAGGATAGGGAGCTATTTAGTGAGTGACTGCCATCAATCTCTTTGGTATTTCCCTGTGTTACATGCTAAAGCGGCTTTCAGAAGCCCTGCTTGTGGTTTTGCAAAGGAGAAATTGATGAACTGTCCATGCACTGAACTATGACCTCAGGTTTCCTGGTTTTCAAAGGTGAAGGATGAGAAATAATGAATAATCGTCTTCAACAAAAATGTGCATCTGTGATGGGGACTCAAGCTGTCTTCTTAAAGATTTTCTCAGAACTGAAGTTACCCAGTGGGGAGACCCAGCCTTCCCTTCCTCACACAGCCCTTGCCACCGACCCACAGCTTGCTCATGGTGGCGCTGCTATTTTAAGTGATTGCTTTTTAATTCAATCACATACGTGATTGCAGCTGCATGTAGGTTTTCATAGTTGAATTGGTGTATGGAAATGACATTGTCGCTGATTAGGTGGGGTGTTGGCAGCCAGACTGAAACTTAGGATTCACGGAGGGAGATCGGTACTCACCAACTTAACATGAGGGGTTTTCATGCTCTAATCAGTTGGGATTGAATACATACAGTCAACTTGGTGCCTGCAAACCCAGCTAATCAGACCCTGAAATAACTGGAGTTTCTCCTCCACCTGACACTTGGTTTATAGTGCAGAGCAGCTCATTCACAGATTATTTCCGTACATGCAAGTTCCAGGCTGAGTCGCGACTCAGGCCTGTGTGGGTGCTCCTGGCCAGTTGCAGACACACCGACATGTTCACCTGAGTTATCGAAGGTAAACAAGCAGACCTCCCTTCATGTTCCTGTCCTCAGCTAGGGGCCTGGTGACTGAGATGTTCCAGACCAAACAGTCCTCAGAGCTGCGTTCTTCTGGGGACAGCCTGTGCGGTTGGTGGTCGCTCGGCTGCACGTCCTCTCTGTGCACCACTAGAGCCCTGCTACCCACCGGTATTTTTATCGACTACTGGTAATAGGTCAGTCCTTGCTGAACTGTTCTAGATGCTTTAGGGTGCTATTTTCCATAGAGCAGTTATGTCACAAACTGCTTCGTGGTTAAAGAGCTATCGTTTGTTTTGTTAAGAAACATGGGAATCAAGACAACGCATATAGCCTCTGGTGCGTGTCCTCCAGTGGCTCGTGGGCAGCTCTAGTCCATTCTTGGGTGGGGAGGGTCCTGCAGGCTTCCCATCAACTGGTCTAGTCTGGTCTTGGGTGTGAGCTCAGTGAGTGTCCCGTATAGACAACCTCAGGGTGGGTTGTCGCCCTCGACACTCTGCATCCTGTGGTGCAGACTGAGGATGAGGGTGGGGTCTGAGGTGGGGCCATTAAAGGCAGGGCCCAGGATGAGGAAGAGGCCAGCTTTGACATGAGGAAAGACTGCATTGCTAGGAGGGTTCCCGAATCCAGAACAATGGAGTGAAGAGTTATTTGCATAAAATCCTTGTTACATAGGAAAGAGAGGTACCAGTGGTTCTGTTATGTTGCTGATTAGCGACTTAGAAAATGCCTGCTGAGGTTCCCTGGTGGCAGGAGGAGGGTTAAGTGTCTTTCCCACACCATTCAGCTCCTCCTGACCTCACATCATGTGATGGCTCTTGGGTCAGCAGCCCATGCAGGGCTGAGGCTTGGGCTGGACTCTAAATACTCAAATTGGCCCCGCTGAGTATTTGGAGCAGAAATGATCAGAGGAGAGAGGACTTGGCTCCTGAAATGATAGTGATAATCGGGTGCTCTGGTCCCAAAGGTTAAGTGGAGAAGCTGGCCCCACATTTGACGAGCTGGTATTGCTGTATTCATGGAAAAACAAACCGAAATGTTACTCTCTCTCCTGCTTTCTGTGGCCTGCGCTTTGTCTGTTGGCCCCAATTACCACTGCAAATTCCCAGCACATTCAAATAGGAGAAATAAACTTTAAATAGAAACATGGAAAGACTCAAAGTTTATTCATTTCCAACACTAACATTTTGAATGGAATAAATAAATAAAATGTGTTCAAATTTGCAACAGTGGTCCTCAGGGTGAAATTGACATTCAGCCAAAGTGGTTGGATATTAAAACCGATACATTAGGAAGGAGAAAGCCTTCAGTAAATATTTTCCTGCTGAAATCATGATTTTGGATTTCTATTGTGGACTGTTGAAAGGTTAGATTTGCACGTGGCAAGACAGAAGCTGGGGCCCAGGTTGATGCGCCCCCGCCTCCCAGATTTTAATCTGTGCTTTTGGCACTTGAGATCCTACCTGACTAGTTATGTCGAAGAAATAGTTGAGGGATGAAGAAGAAAGCAGCTGTGTTCTTTAAAACATAGGGTCTGCATCTTCGCTCACGCTGCATCTTGGTAAATTGATTCTATCCCCTGCGGGTGCCAGGTCCTGAGCGGGCCACTGTTCAGCCATGGGGACCCTCAGCAGAGCTCTGGGGCCTCCTTCGGCACGGAGGAGAGGCACTCTGTTGTCTGCGGCTCTGGGAGCAGGCCCGGTGGGCATGGCTTCCAGGATGGGGTGCCAACCAGAGAGAGCCAGCTCAGGGCTCCAGTGCACATGGAGGGGACTGGAGTGCTGTCTGATGTCCGGGCTCGGGGCCATGACGTCAGGGTGGCTTCCAGGGCTTCTCATCCACAGAGGATTTCAGAAAAGTGAAGATAAGAGACCCCTTGTTCATCATTCTGAGTAGCTGAGTTGGGTGCAGACATCAACCTATAGGTTCAGTTTGTCGTTAACTCACATTTACTGACATACTGACTGGCTCCCCGTGCTCACAGCGGTTTCTGCTTTAACAACCAACTTCAAACTGTAATACAATGAAAAATGTAGAAAACAAACTAGAGATGCATGGGGAAAGTGTAATATTTCTGTTTTTGTTCAACTGATGCTTTCTGATGCACTCAGGAAGATATTTTGCATCTGGGTTTAATTAGAATCTTTAAATTCTCATTAGTGCGCTAATATGAGGATGCTAACAGATGAGGGCCTCTGTTTGGGGTTGATTCATGGCTGTTTGAGTTCATTTGGATTTAAAAAGGCATAAACAAGATGAACCATTTCAAGTGCATCAAGAGAGAAAAAATCCTGATGGAAAAGTAGTTGTTCTAAGAAGAGGGTAATATTTACTCTCCCAGCTTTAGTTAAAGTCAAGTAAAAGTTAGTCATTGCCTTCTTTCCCCACTCCCCTACACTCAATCTAAGGATTTGTCGATTTTCTCTCTCCCTCTTTTTTAAAATAAACCCTCAATTTTGTAAATTTTTTTGTTCTCCTAGTCTCTGATTTATTTCTGCTTTAGTCTTTGTATTTCCTTCCATCTGCTAACTGTGAGCTTAGATTTTTCTAGTTCCTTGAGGGGTACAGTTACGTTATTAGTGATTTCTCCTCTTTTTCAATGTTGGCATTTCCCACGACACACTTCCCCTCTAGCATTGCTTGTGCTGAATCCAATACACTTTGTATATTATGCGTGTTTTAATTTGTCTCGAGATATTTTTAAATTCCCTTTTTGACTCCGTGGCTATTCATGACTGTGCTGTTAAGTGTCCACATAGTTATAGATTTTGCCCCTGCCTTCCCCTGCCTGTTTATTGATTTCTAGTTTCCCTTCCATTTAGTTGGAAAAGATAGAGTGATTTCCATTTTCTTTGACTTGTGAGACTTGCTCTGTGACCTAATACGTGAACACCCCTGGAGAATGTTCCAGTCTCAAGAGAACGCCCCTCCTGCTCCTTTCAATACCACACTGCTGTCCTGGCCGCACAACCAGACAAAGGAAATGAAAGAGCCACATGGGAAGGAAGAAGTAAGAGTGTCTCTGTTTGCTGGTGACAGAATAGAGATGTAGTAAGCTCTGAAGCTTCAACAAAAGATGCTCGGAACTAGTATACAAATACAGTAAACTGAAGGGTACAAAATCCACATATAAAAGCCATTTTTGTTTCTATATGAATAATCTAAAAAGAAAGGTAAGGAAACACCATTTACAAGGACAACAAAAATAACTAAACATGTAGAAATCAGTTTGGTTAAGTGTAAGAGGTAAGAATTGCACACTGAAAATTATATAACATGGATGAAGGTAACTGAAGGAAGCACAGATAAATGGAAAGATATCCCCTTTCTATGGATTGGAGACATTTATAGGCTAACATTTCCCAGCTACTCAATCTGAATAATCTGTTATTCAGAATAATGCTTCACTGAGCATCAATGGCATTCCTTATAGAAATAGAAAAGATAATCCTAAAATTCATATGAACCACAAAAGAATGAATGGCCCGAATGACTAAAGAAATCTTGAGCAAAAGGGGAAAAGCTGGTGGCATCACACACCCCGATTTCAGAATAGAGAACAAAGCAATGCTAAAGGAGAGAGACTGGCACTGACAGGAAGTCAGAACACAACCGATGGACAGAGAACCCAGAAATCAGTCTAGTCACCTATGGGCGGTTGACCTCTGACAAGGGTGCTGGGAACACACAATGGTGAAAGGACAGGTCATTCAGAAACAGGACCTGGGAAAGCTGTCAATGGACACGCAGAAGAATGAAACCAGACTCATGTTGAACTAGGTACGAAAATGACTCAAACTGAACTAGACTCAAACAATGGACCTGAAACTATAAAACTGCTAGAAGGAAAACACGGAGAAAAATCTTGACTTTTCTGGGCAGTCCATTTTTGGATCTGATACCAATTGCAGGCAATAAAAGCAGAAACAGACAAATGGGGTCATGTCAAACGAAGATTCTTCTGCACAACAAAGGATATTTCTGGAAGAGTGAAGCTATCTGTGGAGTGGAAGGAAGGAGCTGCAAACACATCTTTGACATGACATTGGAAATATATACAGAACCCAGGCCAGTCAACAGTAAGCCCCAAATAATCTGATAAAAGATGGGAGAGGACTTCAATAGATTTTCATCAAAGAAGACACACACGTGGCCAGCAGCCACATGAAAAGGGGCCCAGCATCGCTGATTGTCAGAGAGATGCATGTCAGAACCAGGGTGTTGCTTCACACCTGTTTGGAGGACCATGAGCAGAAAGAGGGGGCTCAGTGCAGCAAGGGTGTGGGAAGAAGGGAGCTCTGAGCACTGCTGGTGGGATGTAAATTGGTGCAGCCCTCATGAAAAAGAGTATGGAGGGGCCTCAAAACATTGAAAGTAGAGCTGTCATAGGTAGGCTCCAGCACCCTTCTTCTGGAAATGTATCCAAAGGAACTAAAAACAGGATCCTGAGGCGGTATCGGCACCGCTGTTCATCACAGCATCTCACAGCCAAGGAACAGAGGCAGCCTCGGGCACTGACAGATGAGTGGACAAAGCTGCGGGTCCACTTGCCGCGCGCGACTGCATGGAGGAGCCTGCAAGCTCGGAAGCGTGATGCTGCGCAGAAAAGCCAGAGAAGCCAACACAGCACGACCTTACTTCTGTGTGGACTGAACAGTCCAGCTCCAGAGGCAGAGACTGGAGGCAGTTTCCAGGGCTGGGACTGAGCTGGGGATTCGGGTGGTGACGGTCAAAAAAGCACAAGCTTCCATTAATCACGAAGTAGCATGTAACCATCATTAATAATAAGTGTTGTACGTTTGACATTTGGGAAGAGGCTGTATCTTAGGTGCTTTCACCACAAAAAGAAAGAAAAGGAAGTCGTCACTAAGTGGAGTAATGCATATTTTAATGGGCTTGATTATGGGGCTCACTTTACACCACCTGTGGAGTTTCGAATCATCAAATGGAATACCCCTTTCCTTGGCCAATTACACCTCCATGAGCTGGAAGGGAAGACAAAGGTGCTTCGAGGGGTTTGTAGCACCTGCAAGCCTGTTCCTTCCTACACAGGCTGTCCTCGCTGCCCCCTGCTTCTGGCAGACACCCCAGCAAGCACAGTGCATAGGCCTCTCTTCGCTGGCCCTGGTCTCCCGGGCGCTGGTGAGCCCCGCTGGCCGGGAAGGGTTCCTCCACAGAAGCATCCCGTTTTGGCTGCTTGCCCTCCTCATGCAGAACAGGTATGACCTGCATGCTTTGTTCCCAAACCTGCTATCCTACCACTCCCATGTTCACATAAGATGGCCCTGAGAGGTTCAGGCTCCAGAGGTGTCTCTGAATCGCTGGAGTCTAAGGGCATGCCAGCTGTCAGATGCCATGAGCGTTTGAAAGGCCAGCCTCACAGGCTCAGTGCAGACAATGTGGGGGGTGGTGCACTCCAGGGGCTGAGTGAATGCAGGCCTGGGGGCTGCCTGGCAAGATGGAGTGAACAAGGCTGAGCTCTTGGAGGGGATGTTGAGTAGTTGAAGTAGATTAACTCCAAAAGTGACGGGTCCTGGTAGGGCAACCAGGAGGAGGGGCTCGGCGTGTGTTTGTGACTAGGAGCCTGAGCCATGCGTGGGACAAACCCTCCCAGGCACAGAGTAGATGTTGGGATCAGGCTCTGCCTGTGGTGAGTTCTTCCAGGTTCCAGAGTTAGATGGTCCTGATTTCTCTGTTGCATGTGAGCCCCAGGTAATTTCTGTCCCGTCAGTCTGCCTCCCCAGCCCAGCGGTCACACATCCAGCAATATTGTGCTCCCAGCTCCTGGTGCTGGGTGACCTGATCTTCCAGCACGCGACCATGTCCAGCCAGTGTGGCAGTGGGACAGAGGAGGGACTTCCTACTGCCCCTGCGGCCTTTCCTGTGAGTTATTGTGAGGTGGTCAGCTTGTCTGCCTCAGACCAATCTCAGGGTGGAGTCCACTCTGTGGCAGCTATGTCGGCTGGCCAACCCTGCCTTAGATGCCAGTGCTCTGCAACCACCTGCATGGAAACGCTGCTCAGGGCCTAGGGCAGTGAGGAGTTGCTGGCCTTCCCACGGGCATGCATCCGGATCCCTGGCTCGCAGGGCACCAATGAGTATGCTTTGGAACCAGGTGCCCTCGTAGTGATGCTAGGCCCTGCAGGCTTCTGGGCAGCATAAATGTGCATGCATTGCCCTGGGCACCTGGAGTGGGCACAGACCCATGCCAGGGCCTCGAGGAGGGACGTAGCTCTCAGGGTCTCTGGGATTGTTGTGCCCTGCTGGGCAGAGAGGACACGACAGTTGGCTCTGCTCCTGTCCTGGTAGGAGCCCCTCTTCAGCCCCCACCTCTAGGCCACAGGGAGCCTGCTGCTCCTGGACTCGATGGCCTGTCTTATACTCAGGTCTTCCCTTAGCTCAACTGTTCCGGCCTGGCCCTCAGGATAGTCTGGTACCAGCTGGGAACAAACTGGAAACAGACTGGCCCTGCTGGGATCACGAGCCACCTGCCATCCTTCAGGAGGCCTGAGTGGTTCACTGACTTTTTCAGCAAGTCCAAGAGAGAGGGTCACCTGCGAGGACCAGGTCAGGTTCTCTGTGGCCACTGTGGGGCTCCCAGAACGGCCGGACACCTTGCAGCAGAAGTGAGAAAGGCATTCATCTTGTGCCCGTCCTTGTCCCCTCTGGCAGCAGTGCCTGGATGTCTTTCTGCTCCCTTCTGGGTCTGCACATCCCTCAGATCCTCAGGGGCAGCTCCAGCTGTCCGGAACAGTGACCTGTGACCCCAGCCCCATGGGAACACAAGCAGCTTGCTCCCCGCGTGGAGCGAGACCAAGCAGGTGGAGATAAATGTTGATGGAAGTGAATGTTTAGCGAGAAATGGAAACATTGCTTAATCACCATCCAGGATCGATAACTGCCACTCCTGGCGAAGCCTTTTATTCTGGAATTAGATAAAGCCTGCGACAGTGGGAGCTCTGGAATGAGGCTTGCTTCCAGGAGTCCGCCTGAGGACACGGCCTGCGGGTGTCACTTCTACTGGGGTGTCAGGATGAGGGTCCTGCGCAGGGATCCTTGCTTCTGGGTGGTTGGGCCTTTGTCCTGGTTCTGACTCATTGGTCATTCACCAGTTTCTGACTGTGCTGCCGGCAGACATGTCTGGAGCAGTGTGAACTTGGGAAGCCCCCCTAACTGCACCAGCACCCCATTTCACTGGGAACATTAAGGCTGTCCCTGCAAGTGCGATGCTAAGATACCAGTGTTCTTGCACCAAAAAGTTTAAACTTTTCAGAAAGGCATGTCACATGGGGGTCGGGGGAGGGGAGAGAGGGAGGAACAGAGACAGAGAGACAGAGGCAGAGACAGGAGGGAAAGAGCAGCACCAGCAGCATTACTGTCCTTTTCATCCTTCCTGCCCCCGTGTGATTTGAAACTGCCAACGAGTTAGTGAAGCAGGTCCTGGCTTTGTTATGTGTCTGCAACCTCACTTTCCTCTTGCATTTTCAGGCCTCTCTGGGGAGGCTGGGCATGCAGACTAATCACCCTACTGATGAGTCTGTCCAGTCTCTGAGAAACCCAGGACCACCTGCTGATTGTCCTCCGCCCCCACAGAGCTCCCTCAGGAGACTGGTCCTGGCCTTCCCTCCTCTCTGTGTTTTGCTTTGTTTTACAACTGACAAGGGAAGGGAAATCTGACATCAATCTTGGAAGACGGTAATGAATTCACGACTTTTCTCCTCATCTCCGATAAAGATCTTGCCTGAAACCACGTCCCACCTTTTCTGCGGAAAGTCCCGACATCTCAGCCACTGCACCACCTCTCCCTGATGCTTTGCAGGTTGGCGACAGCATCTCTTGTGGCGTGAATGCGGGGCAGGGGCCGGCACCTGTGGTCTGGGCAGTGGGCGCGGCTGTCAGGTGCACACAGAACAGACAGTCTTCGGGCCTGAGGTCTCGCAGGAGAGATGGTGGCTAGGTGCCCCGGGTGGAGTGAGACAGGACACTGCATTTCTGGGGAAGTGTCCACTTCTGATAATCAGGGTCCATGTGTAGGAGCAGAGGCCCAGGGATGGGGATGGCAGCCTCCTGGTCCCTTACTAGCTGTTAGGACAAGCCACACTCCAGAGCTGGCAAATTCTGGGGTGAAGCCATTTCCAAGGAGGCTCGACTCTCCTCTGCTCCCGACTTCAGAGCCCCTACTCACCTCCTGGCCCTCGGGGTGGCCCCATCACTCGGCACCCTCCCTGGGTCTGTACTTGGCTGGGCTGATGAGCTCTGTCCCCGTGTGAAGTGGCTCAGCCCTGCCTGTGGTTCTCTCCTTAAGGGGACATTTGGAACATTTGGGGCTGAGCTGTGGCCTGGACTGATCATAACAGCTGAGGGCGAGGCCAGGGCATCTGTGGGTTTCAAGCAGATATGCGTGCAGCGTGATCGAGGAGTTGCCGCCATGGAGGGAGTGGTTGGTTGCTGAAGAGTGAATGTCCTTGCCAGAGAAAATGCCAGAACGTCTTCATTCTGTGTCCAACTTGTCTCTGTGTCCCGAGAGGGCAGGCCTGTGTGCTTCCACCTGGGATGCGGCTGAGCCCACCTAGTGACATCTGTCAGCTGGGCAGGGCCTAAAGACGATGTGGAGTGAGAAGTCACAGAGAGACCAGGACAGGGCCTTCAAGGGAGCGGTCCTGCCTCAGAGAGAGCTGGGTCCACAGGTGGTAACTGGAGATTTCACATCAGCGGGACACCAGTTAGCATGTGTCCAAGTGAGCTGGTTTGCACTTCGGCCTTTTAGAGTCACTGGATCAGTGGCCTGACTTGAGGAGGGAGGCTGGACTGTATTAGAGCCGCCTGATGAGCGGAGGGGACGGACTGGCGCCAGGAACGGGTGGAGGAGGGGCTCTGAGCTGCTCGGCTGCCTTTGTTTTCTCACCTGCTGGGACACTTCCGGCCCAGCTCCTGCTTTTCAGAGGCCAGAAGTGGCTGAGCTTGTGAGGGACTCTTGAGGCTTCTGACTTTTAGAGTTGCCTAACTCTAAATACTGAGTCATGAAAATGGATCGTATTTGTTATTTCAAAATAGTCTGCGGAGAAATCATCTACGGCCTCTTCCAACATGGGCTGCAGCTCTCTGACGCGTTCAGTCATGGCCGCCGGAGCACGGATGGCCTTGTGCTGCGGTGTCAGCTGCGCTTTCTGTGAGGGGACACCCGGCGTGGTGGCTCGGAGACCTGACAGGGGCTCTCTGTGCCTTGAAGCCTATCTGGGGAGCTGGGTGCTGAACGAGGGCTGCGCTTCCCTCCACAGAGGAGGTACCGTCCATTCTGCCCACGGGCTTCACAGGAGATCAGGGCCTGCAGTGTCCACACTCAGATATATAGAGATGAGCGGGCGTTTCTTACAGTGATTATAGTCACAGCAGGTGGGGCAGCAGTGGCAGTGAGTTTGGGGCCTGGGGGTGTGGGGGCTTTAGGACGGTGTGACCTTGAGACTTGTGTGGGAGCCAGTCAGGACAGCCTCTGTCCGGGTGATAGACCTGGTGGTGAGACCATGACAGTGGTGTGATGAGGTAGGTGAGGAATCTGGGCCATCCGGGACCATAGAATAGCAGACCCAGGTGGAGTGGGTCCTGGGGAGAAGCTGGGACAGAGAGAACCATTATGGCGTGCATTCCTCGTCTAGCAGCGAGGCCCCTCTGCAGCCCTCCCTGCCTCGGCTTAACTACTCTGGACACATGGGGAGCGGCAATGCCGGCTGTGGGCTCTGTGTGACTCTGTGGATGGGAGCGGGGCCTGGATGGCCTCTTGTCTGATCACGGGGGACCGTGGAAGTGGGTATGCAAGGCACCCCTGGGGCTGTCCTGGAGCCATCACTAACCCCAGGGACAGGGGAAGGAACTGCAATGAGTCCTGTTTTGTTTTGGGGTGTCATGCTGAGACCCGGTATGATTGGCCACCAGGACTGGACTGAGTGGGCCGCAGACACGTGGACTCAGGACAGAGGTGCTGCAGAGCTGAGAGTGTGAGAGCAGGGCCAGGGTGGGCTTCTCGTGGTGCTGGACAGTGGACAGCGTTCCCTGATGTCAGTGAAGTTGGATGCACTCCGGGAATATGGGGAAGAGGCAAAGGACACCTGGCCAGGCCTGTCCCAGCACATCCATCAGCGAGGAAGAGAAGCACACACCACTGGCCCCGCGGCCCTGGCCCTGTGCTGTCCTCCACTGGCCTGGCGAAGCCTGGGTCCCCTGAGGACCGACTTGCAGGCCACCGTATCCACCCTGAGATGATGGAAGTGTGGCTAAATGAAGCTCTTTCTGGAACCAATGGGCCGGATCTTAAGCCTTCCTGAGAACTGAAGTGTAATTTAAGAAACTGGAAGAAATTATTGAGTCAGTGTCCTAATCCCTGGAGAGCCTCTGTGCTCACTCCAGCGAGCAGCCTAATCCCTGCTGTCCCGCGACCCCGGGCAGCGTCCTTAATTATCAGAATCTCATTTCTTCTGCATGGGCACTACCCGAGGAGCATCTGTCGCTCAAATAAACTCATGTGAAAATAAGGTATTAAAATCAATAACTCAACTGGCAGGTGAAATGGAACAGAAAAAAAACTCTCAGGCCTCCTGTTGCCAACGCCAACGGCAGGTTCTGCGTGTACTCTCCAGAGCTGGCAGCATCCAGGTGGTGAGGTGCGTGGGGGCAGCTCCTGCTTGGATGTGGGGTCGGCATTTTGGCTTCTGCACTTTTTGGAAACGTGCTCTAGGCAGCACCTTCTTCTGAGATGATGCACAACTCCCTGGACAGGACCAGCCTCCCGGAGATGCCTCTGCAGTGATTACTCTCAGCGTCTGCATGGTTCCGTTCAGGTCTGATCAGATCCCAGTGCTCCCCTGACCCCCTCTGTCTCTGGGACGCCTTCCTGAAGACCCACTTCTGCAATGGCCAAAAGGTACCGAGGTTGACTGAGTGCTGACTGCTGACTGCAGGCCTGTGACAGGGTGTGCCTCCTCCTCAGGGTGTTGGATTGCCCTTCAGGGCACTGCGTGTCCGTCACAGAGGGGGACTTTCTGGACTCACCCCAGGCTAACCACCTAGCTGCCCCACTGGGTCTCTGCTCTCTGGCATCAGTCAGTTGCCCACTGGCCTGCCCTCTGACTGGTGCCCCAGGGCAATGCAGCTCAGTATGTTTTTATGGACTGTGGAGAGAGTGGTGAGTAGAGGAGGTTGAAATGCAGGAGACAGGGAAGGAGGGCATGACCTGGAAGCTTCTCACCCATTTACTTGAATATAGGATTTCATTTGGCGTTCTTCTGTCATTACATCCTGCAGTCAAGCTGGGGGTCGTTCACCCTGCTTCCTCAACACATATGATGAGCACCTGAGGGTGCAGGTATTAAACAGTGGCATGGGGTGGAGAGGTGAAGGGAGGTCGAGGGGTCTTAAGGCCTTAGGCCATGCACTGAGAGGGCCCCCTTGGGGAGAAGAACAAGGAAGGCATTCTTTTCTGTTTCCACACTGACTCAGGGAATGGTTTGAACTTCTCAGAATGCTCACTCTCAATCCATGTTTCCAATGGATTGAGCTCTCCAGAAATGTGGTGGGCACCCTTCTGATATGCAACTGTGGGGACTCATGGGTGGGTGGATGAGCAGCCTGGTGAATGAGAGGTCGGGAGGATGGATGGATGAATAGATGGTGGGTGGATGGATGGTGGGCGGGTGGATGGTGGGTGGAAGAATAGATGGAGGATGGGCAGATGAATGGATGGAAGGTGCTGGATGGTGATTGGGTGGATGGAGGGTGGGTGGACGGTGAGTGGATGAATGGATGGTGGTTGGGTGGATGGAGGGTGGGTGGGTGGATGACGAATGAATGGATGGTGGGTGGGTGGATGGATGGAGGATGGGTGGATGAATGGATGAATGGATGGTGGTTGGGTGGATGGAGGGTGGGTGGATGGTGAGTGGATGAATGGATGGTGGTTGGGTGGATGGAGGG
>RJWH01008461.1:0-30252 GCA_004363575.1 Solenodon paradoxus
CCATCTGGCCTGAGGCCTGTTGAAGATGAAATCAGAGACTGGGAGGTCTAAGCTCTGGAACCCCTGTCTTCTGAGTGTAGTATTTCAGTTCATGTTAGGATGATCCTGTCAAGCGTTTGCCAGCTCTCAGCTCTTCCAGAAGCTACTCCCTCTATCCATGGCTTTCCCCTCCTTAAACCCTGACGGGGAACTGAGAAAGTGCTAGTTCTTTCTAGAGCTGACAACAGGAGCCTGTCTTCCCAGATCCCCTCTGTCCTGGATGATTAGAGTCTGCAGTCCTCAGTTGTGTGGCCACCTCCATTAGATCAAGACCCCCACCTCCTGCAAAAGGATTCTCAACGCAACAGTGCTGTCCGGGGACTCCCAGGGTAGACAGCAAGGGCAGGGGGCTGTTCTCACCAGTCTTCTCCTTGACTCTGAATAAAGCCTGGATTTACTTTTCTGCTGATCTGAGTCTACCAGCCTCAGCTCAAAGTCTTCATTTCCTGAGATGGTATATCGTTAGGGCGTTGGTCCTAACAGCCTTGCCTCAGGCCCCTAGCGCGGATCAGGGCAGGATTCCAAGAGGTTTCCTTAGTTCTGCTGTGATTGGTACAGTTCCAAGGGTCTTCACCTTGACTCCGCTTTATTTCTCCCCTTTAAAGACCTGAGACTACCCTGGGCTTCCCAGGAGTGAAAGCGAAGGTGGGTTTCCGTGAGGGCCCTTCTTTTCTGGGTGGGTTGTCCCGTACGACCTGGGTGACAGCAGGGAGAAGAATTTCCTGCTTTTTGGTCCTTTCTAAAAGACTCGCTAGGAAATATCAAATCTCAGAAATGTCTGAGCTCTCTCCCTACTAAAAACCTTGCAGAAAGAGTAAGAATCCCAGGCTAGATACAAGCTGGGGAAGCCGCTGTGCAAGGCAGGGTCCCAGGAGGGACAATGGGCGGTAAGAGAAAAAACCACAACTGATCTGGAGGGTTTGTTCACTAGCCTAAGCTAGACTTTAGGGACTCTTCTGCTCTAAAAGATCTGTTTTCTAAGGGAAAGAGACTGAACTGCTTGATTTTGTGAGACATTACCCAACATTCTCACTCCAGTGCAGTGATTTTTATTTAGTTTGTTAACCCTTATTTGTAGGAGGAAATATATTTACATCTTTAAAAAGTGTGAGTATGTTTTTTTATGAAATAACTACCCTTACTAAGTTCAATTCTATTTCTATTCCTTATATATGATTATAATATTAATATTTTAAAGGTCAGTCTTCGCCATCTAACAGCCTTTAGATTCATTGTTTCATCCAACTCCTAACTTTGCTGCCATCCTAAAATCGCCCTATGGTGCTGGCGGACGGGCTCTTAGGAGCTGCCTCAGGTTCTTCCAGTGAAGAGGTAGAAATTAATTGTCCCAGGACACATTGGATAAAACAAGGGTGGAACTTCAACAGCTTTTTCCAACCTACTGTCATCCGCAGGATCTACTGCAAGCTACACACCAGTCTCAACTGCAGAGTGTGCCCCTACCTGCCCACCGAGGTTCTGAAAAGTTCAACGCAGTCTTAGTCTATGTTGAAACCTAGGGATTTCTCCTTTATGTTATTTTTCTGTTGCTGCTATTATTTGTTCATTTTCCCTTTTGTAGTTTCTCTTGGTGATTTTGGGGAACAGAAGCCCAAAGCCATCTTGGACGTTACCTGTGGTATACTATATTAGCATGCTTCCTCTGCCCTAACAAAAGATTGGCTGTCATAACAACAGAAATTTATTTTCTCACAGTTTCTAGAGGTTAGTGGTCCCAGATGGATATGCCAGCAGATTGGTTTCTGGTGAGAGCTCTCTTCCTGGCTTTGCAGATGGGGCCCCTTCTTGCTGTGTTATCACATGGCCTCTGATCTGTAAAAGCTGGCAAAGAGAGTGCTCTCTGGTTTCTTTCCCTTTTCAAATAAGGACATCAGCCCTATTGGATTAGGACTCCACCCTTATGACCTCATTTACCCTTAAGAAAGAAAGGCCCTTTCTAGGAATATAGTCACATTAGTGATTAGGGCTTCAACATTTAAGTTGGGGAGGAGAGGAAAGGCAGAATGCAGTCCATGGCAAGTAGTAAATCTGTAAATAATTTAAGGAGAATTGACGTTTTTAACGATCGTTTCCCCCCATGAATAAACAACGTGCTGTTCTATTTATCTGGAGCTTCTTTCCCTGAGTCTATCAATATATTAAATAGTTGCCTCCAAAAAGATTGTGTATATTTTTATTATATTTCTTTTTTGGTAAATTATGGACATTGTTGGTGTTTTGGGGATACTTTCTATTAATTATCATAATTAGTTAATTGATTTTGTGTGGCTAGGCTTTCGATTTTGCTATAGTAGTCTTCTATACAACAGCTTTTGAAGTCATCTGTTCATTTGAGTATTTTCTACTCTGGTTCCTTCAGATTTTCTAATTAGAGGATCATATTGTCAGCATTTATTATCACTGTCTTTTCAATATTCTTTCCTCTCATTTATTTTGAATTCTTATTCCACTATATATTCCAGTTCACTTTTAAATAATAGAAACAATACTATAGTATGTATATTTTTGTCCTGACTTTGATAGGAATGCTTCTAGCATTTCACATTTATGTAAGTTTACTGAAGATTTGGGGAAATGGAAATTCTCTTCTAATGTTATTTTGGTAAAAATGTTAACCATGAACTGGTGTTATTTGTTTTCCCAAAGGCTTTTTTTGTTCCTCTGAACATGATCAAATGTATTTATGTAGAGAAATTCAAACTGATAGTTTTTCTAATGTTTTATTTTTCTTTTAAACTCAGACTATTTTTTCACTGCTCCATAATTTATTTAGATAGATACCTCTATGTGAGTAATATTGCCTCAAGTAATTTTTTTCTTAGAGTATCCTTACTTGGTCTTTGTAACAAGGTTAGTACACCTATTAAAATGCATTTAGTAATTTCTCATCTTCTTCTATTGTTTTGAAGTGGATATATTTTTTTCCTGAATACTTATTGTGCTTAACTTCCAAATCTGTCTACTTTAGATTATTTTGAAGGGAGCCGGAACATAGGCTGGATTTTGAGTTTGTGGTGTTTCATTGAAGTTTTCTATTTCTGTTTGGAACAATTTGGCTAATTATGTTTCTCTAAAAATCAGTCTATTTCACTTGGAATTCAAAATTTTAAGACAATAGTTTTCTTTACTGTGATTTTAAAAAGCACATAATTTTTAAACAAAATTTTAAGTGTGTGCTATCTCAGTTCTGTGTGTTTATCCACAATAATTGAAATCAGGATCTTGAAGCTGTATTTTCACTCCCTTGTTGATTGCAGCAATATTTGCAATAGACAAAATATGGAAACAACCTAAATATTTATCAGTGGATGAATAGATAATGAAAATATAGTATAAAAACATGATATAATAAAAATTTTCACTAGAGAAATTAGCAAAGGCATATAGCAATATAGAAAAGAGTATAATGAACTCAGCAAACATACTTGACACTCAATCAATCAATAGAGGTAAGGTTTGATCAGATTTCTATTAGCTAGACTTTTGCTTCTTTATTTGCAAAACCATCTCAGATGTGACATTGCACTTGCAATCCAGATTAACGAAAGAAAAGCTGGTTATTCATTTGTCTAAGAGAGTACATGAATACCAGAAATACTAAAGTCAATGAGGCTGAAACTACAGAACACTACAAGGAGTGTGTGCATGTGTGAGTGTGTGTGTGTGTGTGTGTGTGTCTTTTGTGGTGATGTTGGCAGTTATTGATGATAATTATATTTATTCATGAATCCATTAGGGTCTACAAGATGGTAACTGTAATTCTCTTATTTCTTGTGAATTTGCCATCTAAAATACTTTTACAGAATAAACCTTTCCTTTTTGGTCGACCATATGGCTATCTTGAGATAATGGTAAAACGTATTTAGAGCGTTCTCATATTAAATCTCTTCTGTATCTATATTTTAGGCAATTTTATTTTAAATTGTCTATTTCTACTTTTTAATTGATAATATTTTTTCAAAGAACTGGCTTTTCTGACTGTACCATTTCCTGTTTCCTTATTTCTGCCTTTGTCCTCATTACTTCCTATTTTAAACTTTGGTAGGTTTAGTATGTTATTCATTGTCTAGTTTGAATCACTTGAATGATACAAATATTTCTTGTTTTTAATAGCTCTATTAAGGGTTATTATCATCCCTCTTAATACCATTTGGGTTGTATCTCATAGGTAGTGTTATAGAGCTCTATATGTTTGCTTAAAATTTTAAAATTGGAACTATATCTTTCTGTCATGTGCTAGAAAAGCAATAAGTATAATTAGCCACATGTAACCTGATTATATACTTAGAAAGCCCCAAGATTTGACCCTCAAAACCTAATGGGTCCCAAGTATTAATTCAACAGTATTAAAAGGTACAAGATCAACAAACAGAAGTTAGTTCACAAGAAAAGAAGAAAGTGAAAAAGAACTTAAGTGCAGAATTCCACTTATAATAGAAGAGGGAATAACAGGAAGATCTTACTTAATGGGTACAGAGTGTTTTTCTGGGGTAAAGAAAAATTTGAAACTAAAAAGAGGTAGTAATTGTACAACACTTTGAACACACTAAATTCCATTTAACTTTACACTTTTAAAATGGTTAATTATATGTTATATGAATTTTCCTCATTTAAAATTACAGTGTGATCAGTGCTAAAAATTATAACACTATTTGATATAATTCTCAATGTATATATTAGAAATATTTAAGACAACTATTTCATAAATTGGGAAAGATAAAAAAAAATCTTAAAAGGTAGTAAAGTTTCTACATTCTATATGAAGTGGTTAAATGTTGATACTAGCAGAATGAGATGTTACATATGAACATTTTCATACCTCTTCCACTCACTGAAAACTTTAAAATAAATATATCTAAATTTAATCTTATATTTAAATTTTAATATTTGCATTACATTTTTTTAAATTGCAAAGTTCAAGTAACCCGTGAAATGGTACAAACAGGAAATAGAAGAGTATAAAACAGGAAACAAAACAAAGTATAAAATGGCAGATGTAACAATAATTGCATTAAGTCTAAATGTTCAAATCACACCAAATAAATGATGTTAGTTGAATGAATAAAAATGCATGACCCAATCATATGCTGTCTAGAAAAACTCACTTCAAATTTTATGATACATATAAATTAAAAGTAAAAGGGTGGGAAAAGATATACCAATTCAAACTGTAATCATCCCAAACTAGATTGGCAATATTAATATTAGAAATGTAGACTTAATGACAAAGAAATTACCAGTGATAAAAGATAGTATTAAATAATGATAGAAGAGTAAATTCACCAAGAAAATATAATAAATCTAAAAGTACTTGCATCTATAGTAGAATTTAAAAATATCCAAAACAATAACTGACAGAACTGACAAGAGAAATAGACAAATACAAGATTACAGTTTGAGTCGTTAACACATTTTTTTCAGGAATTAAAAGTTCAATTTGAAAAGAAATAATCAAAGATATAGAGCTAAACAACACTGTCAAACAGCAGGTTATAAATAACACTTACAAACATTTAACCCAATCACAGCATGATTTTTATGCACACCTGAAATATTGAACAAGAATAACAAGGTACTATGTCAGCAAATATTCATTAAAATATTATATAATTGAAAGCATATAAACAGTGTTTTATTTCCTAATGAAATTATACTGAAAATTAATACCTGAAATATAATAGAAAAATTGCCAAATAATGCAAAATTAAATAATATACTTTTAAATCCTATGTAAGCAAAATGAAAATTAAAAATTATATTCAGTTGAATGAAAAAGAAAATAAAACATTTCAAAATCAGCAGAATGCAAGTAAAGGAATTATTTTAGGAAAATGCATATTACTAAAAATTTATTAGATAAAAAGAAATATCTATAAACTCTAAACTTCTCTTGCAGCAAACTAGAAAAGGAGGTAGATGTTAGGAATACATAAAAGGCCAGAAACCAATTAAATTGAAAACAATAGAGAGAATCAGTAAAATCAAACACTGATTCTTTCAAAAGATAACATAAAGTTGTTAAATGTCTAGCATGATTGTCAAGGAAAAATTCTGGAAAGTCATAAATTAACATTAAAAAAGAAAGCGGGGACATTACTACTGACTGGAGACAATCAAAAGATTATAAAGATATATCATGAACTACTTTACCAACATGAATTTTAAAGGAATAAACTTATTTCTTGAAAACCAAACTACCCAAATTCATCCAAGTTAAAATAGCCTAAATGATACTATAGTATTAAAGAAGTGGAATTCATAGTTAACAGCTTTGTGTATATAATTATCCCTATTGAAATAGTTTCATTGGTAAATTCCACCAAGCAGTTAAAGAAGAAATAACATCAATTCTTTCATGTTTTCTTCCAGAATATAATAAATAATAAAGGAAGGGACATTTCCCACCACATTAATGAGGCCAATATTTTATACAAGCCAGGCAAAGGAAATACAATAAAAGTAAACTACAGAACAATATCAATCTGCAACAAAATCTCATCAAAAGAATCCAGCACTATATATATACTATATATGTTTATAAAACAATACATCATAAAATATTGTATATTATATATTACAATAAATGCAGGGTTAACTGAATATTCAAAATCAACTAATGTGTGCTATATTAATTGAAGAAAGAAGAAAAGCTACATGCTCATTGATTGAAGTAGAAGCATCTGACTAAAGTCAATGCTCATTCAATATAAAACATTTACAGCATAGTAGTAATAGAAACGAAGCTTATCAAAGGAATAAAGAGTTTCTATATAAAAAATAACTTGCAGTTGCAATTAAGACTTAATGGTGAAAGACTGAGTGCTTTCCCATTAAGGTTGGGAAGAAAGTATGTCTTTATATATATATATATTAAAGGAAAGGTGCAGGCAGGAATGAAGGTGAATAGGCAGGCAGGCAGGAAGAAAAAGGAGAAGGGAACATTTTTTATTGTTTTTTTAATTTAGTTGTTCCCACTGGTTGTTCTCCCCTGGATCTGAAACTCAAACCCAGGGTTATATCATTTGTGCTCCTTCGGAGGCGATTGAACTAACCACTACTCCACCAGGGCATGCCAGAAGTATGCCTTATCACTACTATTTGATATAGTGCTGCAAGTCCTAGTCAGTGACATGATACAGAAAAAGAAATAAGAAGAATGCAGATTGGAGATAATGAAATAAAAAATAGTTCCTGTTTGCAGATGAGTGCCTTAAAAAAATCCCATGAGATTCTGGGGGAAAAAAAGAAAACAATTCTACCCAAGTTCTTAACTATTAAGTTATTTTAGCAAGGTTTTAGGATATAAGCAAGGTCATAGAATGCAATCATATTTTTAAACAGTAGCAATAAATAACTGGAAACCAAGATAAAATACACAGTACTTTTACAGTAGTTAAAAATAAAATGCTTATATTTATACTGAATACAATGTACTGAGTCCATAAGCTGAAAGCTGTAAAATGCCAATGGAATAAATCAAATATTTAAATAAATAGAAATACCATACCCATATAATAAATAATCAACATAATGGAGATGGAAATTCTCCTCAAATTGATCTGCAAGTTTAACAATTCTACTATCAAAATCTCAGTTGGATGTTTAATAGATATACACAAGCTATTTCTAAAATTTAATATGGAAAAGCAAATGAACTAGAAGAGCCATAATAATTTTTAAAATAATTACAGAATTGGAGGAATTATACTACCTGATGTGAAGACTATATAATTAAATGATCCAGTAGGCCCTTCCTGAGTATTTACCCTGGAGAAACAAAAACTTTCATAGCACTTTTATTTGTAAATAATAGATAAATTACTGGGAAAAGCTCAAGTATACTACAATAGGTGAACAGATAAACACATGTGGTATGCAATGGAATACAACTCAGCAACAAAAAAGGACAGTTCATTGATGCAAGCAACAATTTGGCTGGATCTCAAGGGCAGTTCATTGAATGAAAAATATCAATATCCAAAAATTGCTGTATGATTCAATTTATATAAAATTGTCAAGGTGACAAAGTTATAATAATGGTGAAAATGTCAGCGGTTTCCAGGGCTAAGGTTTGGAGGAGAACATGATTATAAGGAGGAAGGGCATGCCAGGGTGTTTCTGAAGTGAGCTGAAACAGTCTTTATCAGACTGTTTATAAATTTATACTTTTGGAAAAATTTATAAAAGTTTACACCAAACAAAATAAGACAACATAAACAACAACAAAAAAGCAGCAACACCAGTATCACTGGTTACATGTTAAAACTGGTTAAATCCAAATTAGATGTTAGATTAGTTAATTATGTACCAATATCATTTCCTGAATTTTGATAATTATACTAGTGCTATGTAAGTTGATACCATTAGAGGGAAGTGGGAGAAATATATGCCAGAATGCTCTCTTTGTAATGCCAATATATATGTGTAAAATAACAACAAAATAAAGGGTGTAAGGATTTCTGGTTTCAGTTCCAACATACAGTGTTTAGAAGTAATTACTTATGCCTTTACAAAATAGCTAGAGAAATTGAAAATCAGTGATTTTCCTGGGATTCAACAGAGAACTGAGGTTATAAAACCAACTGCCACCCTGAAATGTGGAGAAAAAGATAAATTTGGAGAGATATAGTGATCTGCTTATTTGGAGTTAAAACTGATGGAAGTTTTAGAAGTAAAATCAATTACTTTAATACTGATTTTGACAAATTAGTGGAGGGTGAATGCAGACTTGTGTGATTGCAAAACTCCCGGGGGCTGCACTCACAGATGGAGCCCAAACCTTTTGTGGACTTTCCCTCCAGGTACCACACCAGGTTCACACAAGGAAGACCCAATAAAATTGGCCTGATATTTCTGGCCGGGAGAGGGAAAGAATAACCATTACGCAACCTTCCCAGGTCATCCTATATAACGGGTAGGCATACTCTTCAGGGTAGTACTTGACCTTATCCTACCTAAGGGAAGAACTTTACACCCTATTTTAGCTTCCTTCAGTCTTCCTGTCTCATCTAAACAAAACAGAATCAACTAAACCCAAAACAAAACACCGTCAACAAGAGAAAAAATTGACAATGTCCAAGACCAAATGAATATTATCATCAGAGAGATGGAAACTATAAGAATTGTAGGAGAGCAAAATTTGCCAGCCCTAAATGTCTCTGACATAACGATTATTTTGAAGTGAAAATGAAAATGCAAATTACCAAAATTTGTAGATTTCTTGCTAAACTTGTATTTAGAGAGAAATTTTGAGGATTAAATGCATCTACTAGAAAAAAAGAAGCATCTAAAATAAATAACCTATTTCCCTCTCTAGCAAACTAGAGAAAGTAGAGAAAATTAAACCTAAAATGAGTAGGATAAAGGAAGTAATAAAAAAAGCAAAAATCAATGAAATTTAAACAGGAACCCAGTAAAGGAAATGAATAAAATATTCAGTATCAGTAAAACATGTAAGTTCCTGGCCAAGATAACCAAGAAAGAAAGAGAGAACATATAATTTTATAATCTGCCAATATAAGGACTGAAAAAGGGAACATCACTACTGGTTCCAGAGACATTAAAAAGGTTAAAATGGAAACTAGGAAAAACTCTATGTCTACAAATTTGATGACATATTAAAGGGATCAATTTGTTGAAAGGCATAGATTACTGAAACTCATTCAGGTTGAAATAGATAATCTGAATAACTATATATATGTACACACATATAGACATATATGTATAAGCTTTAATTATTAGTTTAAAACCTTCCAAAGAAAGAAAAGACTCAGACATTGATGATTTACATCAATCATTTAAAGTAAAAATAATACCAGTAATCTGCCATCTCTTTCAGAAAAATAGGCGAGAAGTATTTCCAGCTTTGTTGTTTTTTTTTTTTTTTTTTTACAATAATGTTAGCTTTAATGATTGCCCAAATATTTACCTCTATTGAGACCTTTATTTTCCATGTGATTTCCAGTTACTATCTTGTGTCCTTTAATTTCACTTAGCAGAGCAGGGCTAGTGATCACAAAGTCCCTCAGCTTTTGTGTATCTTTGAGTATCCTTTGCTCTTTTTAATTGAAGTAACTTTGACTTACAGAATAATATGTTTAGATGTGCAGGTCTATTATCCATCATATATATGATAATAAAACTTTACCCACCACCAAATTTCTAATAGTCCTCAGCCACTGTCCTTGGACCCCACTACCTTTTGCTCTTACCCCCAACCCCTCCCTTTTGGTAACTTCAGTTCTGCTGTCAGTGTCCAAGGGTTGCTTTTTGTTTTGTCTGTTTGTTTGCTTTGTTTCTTTATGCTATACACATGAGTGAGATCATCTGGTAATTTTCTTTCTCCTTCTGACTTACTTCATTTAGCATAATCCCCTCTAGTCCCATTCATGTTGTCACAAATGGCAGGATTTCTCTTTTTTGTGACTGTATGATATTCCATTGTTGTATATATCCCATCTTTTTTTATCCTTTATCTGTGAATGGGCATTTAGGTTGTTTACATTTCTTGGCTATTGTAAATAATGCTTCAATAAGCATAGTGATCAATTTTTCTATTATAATTAGTATCTTTGGATTTGGAGGGTAAATACTCAGAAGTGGGATAATGGAATTGTGTGGAATTTTCATTATCAATTTTTCGAGCAATCTCCATACAAATTTCTGTAATGGTTGCACCATTTTGCACTTAGACCAACAGTGTAAAAGTCTTCCCTTTACATCCTCACCATCACTTGTTTCCAGTCTTTTGGATAACAGCCATTCTAACAGGTGCAGAATGATAACTGTCTTGTTGTTTTGATTTGCATTTCCCTAATAACAGAAATTAAAAACATATTTTCTTGTGTTTTTATTGGCCATCTGTATGTCTTCTTTGGAAAAATATCTATTAAGATCTTTGTCCCATGTTTTGATTGGATTCCTTTTTTTCTGATGAGTTTTATAAGTTCTTTATATATTTTGGATATTAACTCCTTGTCCAATATATGATGCGAAAATATCTTTTCCCATTTAGTAGGATGTCTTTTCATTTTGATGATAGTTTCTTTTGCTGTGCAGAAGCTTTTTGGTTTGATGTAGCCCCACTTATTTTTGTTTCTCTTGTCCCCAAAGACCTCTTAAGGCCAGTGTCATGAAACGTATTACCTATGTTTTCGTCTATGTATTTAATGGTTTCTAGGCTTACCTCCAAGTCTCTAATTTATTTATAATTAATTTTTGTGTAGGGTGTTAGAAGGTGATACAGTTTCATTCTTTTGCGTGTGAGTTTCCAGATTTCTCAATGCTATTTGTCGAAAAGATTTACCTTCTTCCTCTGTATGATTTTGACTCCTTTGTTGTAAATTAACTAACCATATTTGTGTGAATTTATTTCTGACAACTCATTTCTGTTCCACTGATCTGTGTATCTGTTTTTATTCCAGCACTGTATTGTTTTGATTACTATCTTTTGTAGTATATATGGTTCAAAATCCAGGAGTGTAATACCTTCGCTTTGTTTTTTTTTTTTTCTCATGATTGCTTTGACTATTCAGGATCATTTTTGATTCCATACAAATATTAAATTTTGGTTCTCTTTGCTCAGAAATGCAAATGAAGTTTTCATGGGGTTTGTGTTATATCTGTATATTGCTTTTGGTAAGATGGCTACTTTAACAATGTTAATTATTCCCAACCATGAGCATGGAATAAAAATATCTTTCCATATTCTTTTTTTTTTAACTACGGCATGTCATTTTCATTATACAGGTCTTTCACCTCTTTTGTTAACTTTATTCCAAGGTATTTTATAAATAATTTTATTGTTTCTATTGTGTCATTTTAGGGTATTAAAATCACTATTCCATGACATTTAATTATTTTTGTTTCTGTTGTGAGATTATTTACTTAATTTCTTTTCTTATATCTCTTTGCTTGCATATAAAATGCAACAGATTTTTATTAATTAATTTTGTAAGCTGCCACTTTACTCATTTATTGATTCCTATAGTTTTTTTGAGAGGGAGGGATCTTTAGGGTTTTCTATGTATATTCTCATGCCATCTCGAAATAGTAATAGTTTTAATTCTTTTCCATTTTTATTTCTTTAATTTCTTCTATTTGCCTGATTGCTGTCTGGACCTCCAGTACGATATCGAATAACTGCGGTGAGAGTAGACAACCTTGTCTTGTTCCTGATCTTAGCAGAAATGCTTTCAGTTTTTCACTATTATGTTGTTGGCTGTGGGCTTATCATACATGACCTTTATTATGTTGAAGTATGTTCCTTGTATACTATTTTGTGGAGATATTTTTTCATAAATGGGTGCTGAATGTTGTCAAATGCTTCCTCTGCATCTAGTGCTATAATCATATAATTTTTTCTTTCTTTTATTGATGTGGTATGTTATGTTAACAGATTTGTATGTGTTGAACTCTCTCTGTGTCCCCATAATAAATCCCACCTGGTCACGATGGATGGTCTTTTTGATATACATTGAATTTGATTTGCTAATATTTTGTTCAGGATTTTTGCATCTATGTTTATCACAGATATTGGTCTGTAATATTCCATTTTTTAATGTTCTTGTTTGCTTTGATATCAATGTAATATTGGCTTTGTATAAAGTATTTGAAGTAACGTTTTCAAAGAGTTTAAGAAGAGTAGGTATTCTTTGAGGGTTTGGTAAATCTCAATAGGAAAGCTTTCTGGTCCTAAGCTTTTATTTTGGGGGATACTTTTAATTCTTCATTTTTCTTGCTTATGGTAGGTCTGCTCAGGTTTTCTATGTCTTCATTATTTAGTCTTGCTAGGCTGTATGATTCTAAGAATCTATATTTTCCCATTTATTGACATATAGTTGTTCATAGTAGTCTTGTATTATGGTTTGTATTCTGAGGTATCTGTTGTAACTTCTCTTTCATGTATAATTCTGGTTATTAGAGTTTTTTTCTTATGTTTTATTGTGATCCTAGCCAAAGATTAGTCTATTTTATCTTTTCAAATAATCAGTTTTTTGTTTCATTGTTCCACTGAATTGTCTTTTTGTTTATCTCTGCTTGAATTTTCGTTATATTCTTTCTCTACAGACTTTGGCTTCAAATGTTCTTTTCCTAGTTGCTTTAGGTGTAGGGTTACCCTGTTGATTTTATGAAACCAGCATCATCCTAAGCCCAAAATCAGGTAAGTACTTTACTAGAAAATAAAAATACAGACAAGCATCTTTCATGAACATCAACCAAAAAAAAAAAACACTTTAACAAAATAATAGCAAATAGAATGCAGAAATATTTAAATAATAATACGTAATTACCAAATGGGGCTCATTTCTGGAACTCAAGCCTAACTCAACATTTGTGAATCATTAAAATGTATTTCATAATATAAGAGACTGAAAAAGAAAATAAACATGATCATATCAATAGATTTAGAAAAATAATTCAAAATTTTAATAAAGTTGAAAACTTTAACAAATTGGCTTTACAGGAAACGTCCTTAATCTGCTAAAGGATAAGAAAATTTGTAACTAACATTGTGTACCTAATGATGAGAGGAAATGCTTTATCCCTAAGGCTGGAAGTCAAACAAGGTTGTCTTCTAATTACTGTTATCAATATCATAATGAAATTCCTATTTTGTGCAAAGCAAGCAATAGCAAATAAAAAGTGGTATCCCCTTTTTAAGCTCACATGGATAAGACACAGGCTATGAAAGTCATGGACCTAGGTTTGCTCTCTGCGACTGGAAAAAATAAAACAAATTAAAAAAAAGGTATACGGAATAGGAAGTGGAGAATTTTTTTGTAGAGGAAATGATTTTCTATATAGGACACCTAAAAAAATTTGCAAAGGACATCTGTTGGAATTAGCGATCAAGTATAATTGCTTTACTATAGACCAGCAATAAACAATTGGAATTAAAAAATTTAAAGCAAAGTCATTTATAGCTATACAAAACATGAGATACTTAAATATAAATCTAACAAAATATATGCCATATCCATTTGCAGAAAACTACAAAACACTAATTAGGATCTAAATAAATGGAGAAATAGTTTTTTTCATGAATTGGTAGACACAATTATTAAGAGATCAATTATTTTAGCTTTGATTAATTCATTTACTATAGTTCTAATAAAATTCCCATCCATATTTTTGTCATTTTGACAAACTGAATCTAATATTTACATGGAGTGGTAAAGGTCCTAGAATAGCCAGCAAAAGACTGAAAAAGAGCAAAGTTTGAAGACTCCCACTACTCTATTTCAAGGCTTAATATAAGACTGTAGTAATCAAGATAGGATAGTGTTGGTGAAAGAACAGAGAAATAGATCATTAGAACAGAGTATAGAGTCCATAAAAAGACCCACATAAATATATGTCAGTAACTTTTGACAAAAATGCGGACAATGAAAAATAATTTTTTTCACCAGTTAGTACTAGAACAACTCTATAAAGAAAAGTGAACTCAGACACAAACCTCACATCTTAAGCAATGATTAACTGAAAATAGATTGTAGATCTAAATATAAAATGCAAAGAATAACTTCTAAAAGAAAATATAGGAGAAAATCTATGTGAGGTGGTGATGAGTTTTAGATATAGAACAAAGCCCAATCCGTAAAAGAAAATAAAAAACACTGTTAAATTTGGTTTTATTAAAGCAATGCATGAGCCAGGGAACACCAAGAATTGCTGGGAAACTATCAGAAAGGTAAGAGGGAATTAAGTCTCCTTCAGAGCCTTCAAAGGAACCAATCTTTCCAGCAGCTTGATTTCAGATTTCCGACTTCCATATTTGTGAGAGAATACATTTCTTTTGTTTTCAGCTGTCCAGTTTGTGTTTATTACTGTTGCCCTAGGAAACTAATACACAACCTTATTTTTTAAATGGGCAAAATATCTGAACAAATATGTCACTCAAAAAAGATATATCCATGACAAATAGGCACATGAACAACACAATTTGACATTAAGGAAGTGCAAGTTAAAACAAAAATTAGTTGCCAGGATCCACCTATTAAAAAGACTAAAATATCCGTGACTAGAGAGGGCACAGCTGGATCTCTCATGCATTGAAATTGAAATGTAAAATATGCAGCCACTTTGGAAACAGCTTGGCAGTTTCTTATAAAGCTTAACATAGTCATCCCAACTCTAAAAAGTGCACGTCTAGATATTTTTTCAATCAGTTAAAAAACTTCTATCAGCACATGTAACTGCATATAAATGTTTATAACAGCATTATTCATAATCACTAAAAACTAGGATGTCCTTAATAGGTTTGTGAATAAATAATCTGTGGTACATACAATGCAATACTATTCAGCAATAAAAAGTAATGAAGTTATCAATCCCACCAGATAACATGAAAGAATCTTAAATGCATGTTGCTAAGCAAAAGATATCATTTTGAAAATGGAAAATGCTACATAGTGAATTTATTTATATAACATTCTGGAAAAGACAACTATGGAGGCAAAAAAACAGATTACTAATTTCTAGGGTTTTTTTTTATGAAGGAGTCGTTGAGAAAATGAAGCATGGGGGATTTTTTAGGATGGTGAAGTTATCCTGTATGATACTGTAATTGTGGATATGAGGTATTATGCATTTTTCAAATCCCTTAGCACATTAAGAGTGAACCTTAGAGATGTAAATAAAAAAATCAATTCTGAAATCTAGGTAGCCCAGGATGGAATGCAGATTGTGACAAAAATAAATACTTAGCTCTATTACAAATGAAATAACATCAATGAAGAGACTGGAGGCAAAGAGGTGCTGACTTAAATAACTTTATAAAAGGTAGAAGATGCAAGGCTGAAAGGAAAGAAAGAAAGGAACTATATATGTGTAGTGTACTCTACTTGGTAAAGTTGTTTCTTAGAAGGGTATGGGCTAATGATCTGAAATCAATATATATGTATACTGGAATTGAATAAATAAGTATACAGATGGATGGTGGATATTTGGAGTCAATTTTCTACAGAAGTAAGCAAAGGGAGAGAGCTAGAATGAATCTTGTGGTACTAAATTTAAGTTGGAGGCTTCAGTATGACTCATGTTTAGTTTAATATAGATACAGATGGACACATATAGGAAACATAGATATATATGCATACATGGGTTAGTATAGAGGCATTTCCAGGCTCTTTGTTCTGAGAGAGTTTAGAAATAAGATTCTAGTAATAATGAATTTTTTTTCTTTTCTTATTTTTTTTAAAGGAAGCATACAGGCAAGAATGAAGGCAAGTAGGCAGGTAGTCAGGAACAGGAGGAAAAGGCATCTTTATTTTATTTTACTTTTTTCAGTTAAAAATTTTATTTTATTTTATTTTTTATTATTATTAAAGGGATAATTGCATGTTGACAATGAATTGTTTTGAGGTATATGCATAGTGGTATTTTTATGTTTAAAAATAGCATAGTAGATTTACTATTGCCCCACTTTTTTTTTCTCCCTTCGTTTACGGTTAATTCACTTCATCCCATTTCCCCCACCCTTCCCCTGTCTCTTTGAGACCCCCTGATTTGTGTCTCATCTCTAAGAGTTCATAGTTCTTTGGAGTAGTTTTCCTCCCTTTCCCTCTCTTTGTCTGTCTGTCTCTCTCTTTCTCTCTCTCCTCCCCATTTTTAGTGTTGTCTAATTTATGACATTTATTTGTTTTCTCTTTAACCATCATAGGAGTGCTATCATATGATAGCTGGCCTCCTCTTTCTGGCTTACCTTGCTAACCATAGTTCTCTCCACGTCCATCCATGTTGTTGCAAATGGAAGGATCTCTCCCTTTTTGATGGCTGCATAATATTCCATAGTGTATATGTACCACATCTTCTTTATCCACTCCTCTGTTCATGGGTATTTAGGTAGTTTCCAGCTCTTAGCTGTTGTGGATCATGCTACAATGAACATGGGGGTGCATATATCTCTTTGGATACGTGTTTTTGTGTCATTGGAGTAAATGTCCAATAGAGGAATAACTGGATCATATGGAATTTCCATTCCCAATTCTCTGAGGACTCTCCATACTGCTTTCCAGAATGGTTGCACCACATTCCCACCAACAGTGAATTAGAGTTCCCTTTTCTCCACATCCTCTCTAGCACTTATTATTTCCATTTTTTTTGGATAATAGCCATTCTTACCAGTATGAAGTGATATCTCAGCATTGTTTTGATTTGTATTTCCCTGATGACAAGAGACATAGAGCATCTTTTCATGAACCTGTTGGCCATTTGTATGTCTTCCCTGGAGAGGTGTCAGTTGAGGTCATCTGCCCATTTTTTGATTGGATTGCTTGTATTTTTGTTGTACAGTTTTTTGAGTCCTTTATATATCTTAAACTTGAACAAATATCTTTTCCCATTCAATTGGATGCCTTTTTGTTTTTATGCGAGTTTCTTTTGCTAAGTAGAAACTTTTTAGTTTTATGTAATCCCACTTGTTTATTTTGGATTTGATTTGTCTTGCAATGGGAGTTGAGTTGCCAAAGATATCTCTTAGGTCTATGTCTAACAATGTTTTGCCTCCATTCTCTTCTATGTGTTTGATGGTTTCTTGTCTTATGTCTGGGTCTTTAAACCATTTTGAGTTAATTTTTGTGTAAGGCGTTAGGTAGTGGTCTAGTTTCAATCTTTGCTTGTGACTGACCAGTTATCCTGGCACCATTTATTAAAGAGTCCATGCCCCATTGTATATTTTTGGCTCCTTCATCAAAAATTAGGTGTCCATATACATGTGAATTTATACCTGGACTTTGAATTCTGTTCCATTGACCTGTCTTTCTGCTTTTATACCAGTACCATGCAGTTTTAATTATTATTGCTTTGTAGTAGAGTTTGAAGTCAGGGAGCATGACTCCTCCATTGGTTTTTTTCTTGAGGATTGTTTTTGCTATTCTGGATTGTTTGTTGTTCCAGATAAATTTCATTATTTTTGTGTCCTATGTCTGTGAAGAATGTCTTTGGAATTTTAATGGGGATAGCATTGAGTATATATATATTGCCTTGTGCAGTATGGCCATTTTGATTATGTTGATTCTTTTGATCCATGAGCATGGAATATCTTTCCATTTCTTTGTGTCATCTTCTATTTCTTTTAGCAATGTCCTATAGTTCTCATAGTATAGGTCCTTCACCACTTTCGTTAGGTTTATTCCAAGGAATTTCATTTTTTTTGGTGGAATTGTAAATGGTATTGTTTTCTGAGTCCACTTTCTGTAGTTTCGTTGTTGGCATACAGAAATGCAACAGACTTTTTTATATTAATTTTGTAACCTGCCGCTTTGCTATATTCGTTGTTTATTTCTAGCAGCTTTTTACTTGATTCTTTGGGGTTCTCTATGTGTATTATCATGTTATCTGTGAAAAGTGATAGTTTCACTTCTTCTTTCCCTGTTTGGATACTTTTTATATCTTTTTCTTGTCTAATTAAATTGGCCAGGATCTGTAGCACTATATTGAATAGTAATGGTGAGAATGGACATCCATGTCTTGTCCCTGATCTTAGGGGAAAAGTTTTCAGTTTTTCTCCATTGAGTACAATGTTGGCTATGGCCTTGTCATATATAGCCTTAATTATGTTGAAGTACGTTCCTTCTATACCTATTTTTGGAGGGTTTTTTGGCATAAAAGGGTGTTGAATTTTGTCAAATGCTTTTTTCTGTATCTGTTAAGATGATCATGTGGGTTTTGTCCTTTTTATTGGTATAGTGTATAACATTTATTGATTTGCATGTGTTGAACCATCCCTGCATCCCTGGAATAATTCCCACTTGATCATGGTTTATGATTATTTTTATATGTTGTTAAATTTGATTTGCTAGTATTTTGTTGAGAATTTTTACATCAGTATTCATTAAGGATATAGTTTTCTTTTTTGGTGGAATCTCTATCTGGTTTTGGAATCAGCAAACGTGTTTTGGCATCATAAAACGTGTTTGGAAGTTTTCTTTTTTCTTCTATTTTTTGGAACAGTTTAAGGAGGATTGGAATTAATTCTTCTTTGAATGCTTTGTAAAATTTGCTGGTGAGACTGTCTAGTCCAGGGCTTTTGTTTTGGGGGAGGTTTTTGATCACTGTTTCAATTTCCTTGCTTGTGATTGATCTGTTCATGGTTTCTAGTTCTTCTCTGTTTAGTTTTGGGATATTGTACCTTTCCAGAAATGTGTCCATTTCTTCTAGATTGTTCTGTTTGTTGCCATATAGTTGTACGTAGCATTCTCTGATAGTCCTCTGTATTTATGTTGTATTTGTTGTGATAATTCCTTTTTCATTTTTGATTCTATTTATTTGTGTTTTCTCTCTCCTTTTTTTGGTGAGTCTGGCTAATGACCTGTCTATTTTGTTTATTCTTTCAAAAAACCAACTTTTGGACTCATTGATTTTTAGAATCGTCTTTCTGATCTGTATTTCACTGATTTCTGACCTTGTCTTTATCATGTCTTTCCTTCTGTTGGATTTAGGTTTCTGTTTTTCTGCTTTTTCTAGTTCCTTTAGGTGATGGCTTATGTTTTTTATTTGTGATTCTTCCTGTTTTCCTTCCTATCACTGCATTTGCTGCATCCCATAGATTCTGATACGTCGTTTCTTCATTTCCATTCGATTCCGATATTTTTCAATTTCTTCCTTAATTTCCTCTTTTACCCATTGGCTGCTCAACAATATGTTGTTTAATATCCACTCTTTTGCAGTTTTCCTCTCTTTCTCCTTTTGGCTGATCTCTTGTTTAATGCCATTGTGATCTGAAAAGATGTTAAATATGATTTGAATTTTTGAAAATTTACTGAGACTTGTTTCGTGTCCTAACATATGGTCTATCCTTGAGAATGTTTCATGAGCACTTGAGAAGAATGTGTAGTCTATAGTTTTTGGGTGAAGTACTCTATATATGTCTATTAGGTTCCGCTCTTCTATTTTGATATTTAAAGATCTTGTTTCTTTGTTGATTTTCTGTCTGGATGATCTGTCTTTTACTGAGAAAGGAGTATTAATTAACTATTATTGTGTTGCTGTCAATATCCTTCCTTAGATTTGTTAATATTTGCGTGATATATCTGGGTGCTCTTTTATTGGGTACATAAATGTTAATAGGTGTTAAGTCTTTTTGTTGTATTGGTTACTTTATCATTATACAATGTCCATCTTTATCCTTTTTATTTTTATTTGGTTGAAAGGCTACCTTATTTAATATGAGTATAACTGTTTCTCCTCTTTTGGATTTGGCATTAGCTTGGAGAACCATTTTCTATCCATCCACTTTAAGCCGTTGCTTGTCTCTCAACCTAAGGTGAATTTTTTTGTAGCCAGTAGAGAGTTGGGTTACGTTTCTTAATCCATTTAGCAACTCTGTGCCTTTTGATTGGCAAGTTCAATCCATTTACATTTACAGTAATTATTGACATTTGAGAACTTGCTACTGCCATTTTGATTTTTGTTTTCCGGTTATGGTGATCTCTTTGTTACTTTGTTATATCTTTGTGAAGTTTTTTCTCTTTGGTTTAGCTAATAGAGCCTCATTTAACATTTCTTGTAGAGGAAGTCTTGTGGTTGCAAACTCTCTTAGCTTTTGTTTATTGGGAAAAACCTTAATTTCTCCCTCAAATTTGAAAGAGTTTTGCATGATATAGTATTCTTGGCTGTCATTTTTTTGTCCTGAAGTATTTTGAAGACATCATCCCATTCATTCTCTTCTAGTCTGTAGAGTTTCCGCTGAGAAGTCTGAGGTTAGTCTGATAGGAGTGCCTTTATATGTTACCTGCTTTTTGTCCCCTGGGTTTAGAATTCTTGGATTTTTGATAGTTTCACAATTATGTGTCTTGGTGTATTTTGTTAGGATTTATGTAATTGAGTTTTCTGTTAGCTTCATTGACTTGTATGTTCATTACTTGTTTTAGATTCGGGAAGTTTTCAGACGTTATTGCCTTGAAGATGTTCTCTGTTCCTCTCTTTTCCTCTTTGCCTTCTGGGATACCCAGTATTCTAATGTTGCCTTTCCCGATGGTGTCCAATAGTTCTCTGAGTGTTTTTTCATTTTTTTTTTTTTTTTACATTTCATTTCTCTTTCTTCTTTTTGGCGCCTTTCTGCTATCCTTTATATCACTAATCCTTTCCTCCATTTGGGTTTTTTCTGGTTCCATAGCTTTCTATATTATTCTTAGTTTCATGAAATATCTCCTTTAAATCTTGTGTAGTTTTTTTGTTGAGCTTCAGTCTCAGCCTGTTGGTGCTTAATTGTTTAAGCTCTTTGTTTTGGTTATCTGAATTTTCTTTTAATTCTCTGAATTTCTTTATGATTAGAGACCTGAATTCTTTATCTGTTAGAAAAAAGAAACATTTTTCTGTGTCTTCAAAGTTCATTTCTGATGAGCTGTCATGTTGTGATTCCATTTCCTGAGGTTTCAAGGTGTGTTGTGTTTTTTCCCCCGTGATTTGGCATCTTGTTGATCTGCTGGTTTGTTTGTTTTAATTTCTACCAGGCAGCACTCTGGTTTTATTTCATTTTGCATTTTTGACCCTTATAGGCTTCCGTAGTGTGTCTTGCTGTGTCAGGGAGTGATGATGGCTGCTGGGTGGGGGTGGGCACGGTTTGGGGCTGTAGTGGTTGTCTGTGAGCATGAAGTTTTGCCACCTGATGGTGGGGGGGAGAGTAGGCTTGTTTTATTGGTAGAACTCTGCTGGCTGGGGCTGTGTGACTGGAGCCTGCTGTCTGCGCTTAATGCCCCTTGTATTCACCAAACCATCAGGGTCAGGTCCTTTCCAAGGGCTGTTCTTCCAGAGTCATAGCCACTGGATCCCAATTCCCAGGGGGCCCAAGCCCCCATGTGTGTAATGGAGGGTGCGTAGCTTTTTCTAGCCAAGAGTTCCCGGCAGCATCTGTTTGGCTCAGGCTTGTGGCCCCTGCTTTGTTTGAGTTTGCTCTGCTAGACGTTAGGGAGACTGCCTGTGCTCTTTCAGCAGAAGGGCAAGGCAGCATGGTGATCACTGCCGCTTTTAACCCCTGGCGCATGAAGACAAAGGTCGAAGGTCGTATACTTTTACCGCAGCTGGACTCCCATTTCCGCAGTTCCCCTTTGTTAGCCAAGAGTTGCCAGCAGCGTTGCTCAGTTTGGCTCAGGCTTGCAGCTCCCTGCTCCTGCCCTGTCTGAGTTCGTGCCATTAGAGATCACAGGGACTGTCCCTGCCCTCTGCACCCAGAGAAGAGGGACTCAGCAGGGGGATCCTACTATCTCAATCCCCTGGTGGGTGCTGGAGGTCAGTGTGACTGTTTTGCTCTCTTTAGAATGTCTGGCCCGCGTGGCTCCAGCTGGGCTCTGGGAGGGAAGGCAGATCGCCTCCCCACTGCTAACCTCTCCTTTCTGGGGGCTCCCCGTTAAATCCTCACGCCCTCACCCATCTGTAGAGCCGGCTGTTCATCTTCTTCTGTTCTCCAAGTTGTTCTGGCCAATACTGATGCAGGAAAATCCCTTTTTTTGTGTTGGCTCAGAAAAACTGTTTTTCGTTTTTTTTTGTTTGTTTGTTTGTTTTTGTTTTTCTCCCTGAGTGGCATCTCAGTGCTCACTCCCCATAGACTCCATCTTTGAATCCAATCTATTTTTTAATTTAATTGTTTATATTGGCTGCTTCCTATTACTTGGGATTTGAACTCAGGGACTTGTGGCCTCTGCTCCCTCAGAGGTGATTTACCTACTCGCTACGCCACCATGGTGTGCCACAATAAAAAATTGAGCAGGAAAATAAACAGCCTAAAATTGTATTATAACCCAAAGTATAAAATAAATATCCATGAGTTCATACTGCTGTAAGTGACTGAATGAAAAAAATCAGGAAAAATAAAATCTAATATATAAAGTAATTCCAAATAACTTATGTAGCCTACTTGATTGTCAAAGGGGTAGAGCTTAACTCTCCACCCCTTAAATGTGGGTTAAGCATACTAACTTCCTTCCAAAGAGTACTCAGTAGAAAGAAAGGGTAAAGAGTAACTTTATGGTGGAGAGATTTAACAAATGCTACCTTAGCTTGATATTGTCACTCCATATCATGTTAATAGCATATGCTCTTGATATAACGTAATGAAAATGACACTTTAATCCTGAGGTCGTCTTCCCAAAAACCCATAATGCCAGTCTAATCATAAGAAAAAAATCAAGCACATCCCAGTTGAAGGGAATTCCATAAAATATATGACCAATATCTCCAAACTGTCAAGGTCATCAAAGATAAGGAAAATGTGAGGAATGTCACAATCTAGAGGAGCCTTGGAGAAATGATGACTAAGTGCATTGTGGTATTGTGGATGGGTTCCTAAGCCAGAAAAAGGATATTGGAAAAATGAAGGAAATTTGTTGACTAAAGTGTGGATTTTAGTTAATAATAATGTATCAATATTGATTTGGTAGTTGTGACAAATATAAAATATTAAAAGTAAAGGATAATGAGTACTGGTATAAGGAAACCCTTTGTACTATCTTTGTGATTTTCTATTATAAAAGTATCTAAAACTTATATTTCTTTAAAAATAACCAATTCTAAATAAACATAAATACTACAACTTGTGATACTTAACTAGTGTCCACCAATGTCCAAATTTCCCAGTGAGTCACCTGTGCTTCATCCCTCCTAGTACTGATAGCAGAGTAGGGCTCTTTGAGACCTTGCTGTTCTGGAATGGGTGGTTCCTTCATACTTCATTCAGAGTACCTGTCTTTACTTCTGTTAGGGCTTTGGACTCCTCCTTTCTGCTTACCTGACTTGGTTTAGTTTAGACATAGTTTAAAGGTGGTCTCCTTCATGGACTCTGGAAACTACTTTACCACCCCAACCCTACCCCCATTCTGGCCTTCTGATGCTCTTTGCTAATGAAGGGTCTTCTTAAGACTATTCCCTGGGACTTAAGTCATTCTGACCTAATCTTTGTACCTCAAATTAAATGGAAAAAATTATCTTGACATATCAGAATTTTAAAACATGCACTTAGAGATAGTCCGATACTCAACATATGCAAAAATTATGTTTGATATGGATGAAGACTTTATTAATGAGAAATTAATTTCTTGAAAAACATAATTAGTAAACACGAAAATATGGAATAAAATATACGAGTTTATAAGATTGATCAACATTTTAAATTGATTGAATATACTGAGTTTAATATATTCACATACATCAGTGTCAGACTATAAATTGCTACAACATTATTGGAACATATCAGCAACTTTCATTAACAACTTACAATTGTACTATCTTCCCTTTAATCCAATTTTCACTTTTATGTCTCTCCTGTAGGGTGATGAGAACTCTGTGGTGGTTGTGGTGTGAAATACACACAGACTGAGGTGTGATTTCAGTATCTTAAAATGTATATAGCAATATAAACAAAATAAATACTAAAATTATCATTTGAAAAAGAAAATATTTACATTTGCCCAATCATTTATATTTAATGATATTGATATCAGTTATACTAGTTATAGCCACAAATGGAAGCAATGCATGTTACCATCAAAGGAATGGGTAAATTAGTTATAGCATATGCACACTTTAGATTCTTAGGAGTAGATAAAATACATGTAACATTCTATGTAAGAAAGGCACCAGAATAGATTTTAATATAATATATACAACATTTGAATTTGCGGTTATTACTGAGGAGGGTTGAGCTTTGGAGGATAGTGTAAGAATAGGAAATATGACTTACTTATATTGTCAGAAAATGTTGGCAACAAGGAAATATACACTATAACCTTTGTTATTAAAATGTTTTAAGAGGCCTAACAATAGAAATAGTAGTGTAATGTTCAGAAAAAGTAACAGCTGGAGGATATAGTGGAAGAAGCCTAAAATCAGAGTAAATTAACAGTACAGAAGGTTATTTCTTGTGCACATAAAATTTGACGTGGGTAGGAATAGATCTCCATTGTCAGGTGATCCAGTTATCCAGGCTGCTACCATATGTGGATCCACATCGCAACACAGACTTTGCATCTTAGGTGTTGAATGAGACAGCATGGTGGTAGTATACTAACACTCAAACACCTTGGTCTGGAAATGACTATCTCTTGACATATTACAGTGGCAAGTGTTTTTACAAGACCCTTTCTAACTACAAGCAGACTGGACAACATGGTACTTCAGTCTACCTAGGAAGGAGAACAAGACACTATGTGGATGAGCATTTGCATTCTCTCCCTAAACAACTATTGAGTAGGTGATAAGTAAAATGCAGCACTTAAAATTTATGTGAGAAAGGTCCTCTTCATTCTTGGAGAGGTTTATGAGAAGGCCAAAATTGTCTTCCAACTTTCCAGACTTTTCTAGTGCTAACTATGTGACAGATGTTTTCAAATACAGGATCACACCAATTTTCTAAAGGACACTAAATATCAGCAGGGAGGGCTCATCTTCCTTCATTCTGTAGCACCTTTCTTCACTGACTGTGAAAGAACCTCCATCTCGTACACTGAGAATTTTCTTCTTCCATTTCTGCATGATCAAAATCACAACTTGTAACTTTCTGCTACCTACCACCTGAAGAACATACCTGATCACTAGCACAGGTGTCTTTAGGCACATTGAAGAACCATAATTCTTCTCTGGGGCAGATAACAGACAAGAGTCAGGAGAATGATGTCAATTAATTTTTTCTTTTCTTACCAAACCTGCCATGTCTGCCAGGGAGACCGTTTCTACATGGGAGATAAACTGAGTAATTATTACACAAAGATGTCCATAACCTTATTCCTGAAGTCTGTGAATATGCTATATCACACAGAGGCACTTTGCAGATGCAGCTTATGAAATTGACTTTAAAATATAGATACTGGATTATCATGGTGTGCCCAGTCTAATGTTATGAGCAGGTATTTTTTTCTGGCTGAAGCAGAAGAGAGATGCAACAGAGGAGCAAGTTAGAGAGATAACCAAGCCTGAGAAGGATTCAACATTTAATTGCTTACTCAAAATATATGGAGCCACATGTAAAAACTGAGGGAACTTAGGGAAATTATGGCAGCTCCATTGTCTGAGACAGTAAGACTCAGTCCAAGTCTCCTTGCTGGAAATTCTGCCCATAGCTTAAAGAATCTTAGGAGATTCTTCTCATAGTTCATGATAAGAGGCCTGGTAATTAAGAGTTTGCCTTTGCCTTTGTGAAACTCAAGACAGAGAAAGCAGCAGATGTAGCTTGAATTTCTCAGGTACACACAGGTGAGATAAAAATGTGTGCTGCTGTACACTACTAATTTCGTGGTTATTATAAAAGCTATGGAAGACTGGTGCAGCTTCCTGGAAGGACTCAGTCTATTAGAATAAAGCCTCTGCAGACTGCCTACATGTGGATTTTATCAGTACTTACTCATCTACCAGCTGAAACGGAGGCTTTGGTTCTTTACCATGTACTTCAGTTCCCTCATCAGTGTACGGATTCAATGACGAGTCTCAAATAAGTCGCCAGATTCAATTCTTTCTTTCTAATCTCATCTGCTTTCTAAAACCTCCTCTCTAACTTCAGGATTGTCTTTCAAGAACCAGTAGTTCCAGCACCAGAACAGACTCTGCTCATGAGCCAATTTGGAAAAAACTTATAGTGTGGTGGAAGTGCCCAGAGATGCTTTAACTCCACTGCCCAAGTAAACAACCAGGGGGACAGGGCTGTTGTTACAAGAGAGGTTCCATGGTCAGGATGGGATGGACAGGGGACTGTTGCAGGGAATTGGAATGCTCTAAGTTGGAGGGAAGGCGGGTGATTCTGACTTTCTGTCCCACTGGGTCCAGAGGGCAGCCACATGGAAGGCAGCAGGGAAGAGCAGCACAGCAGGTCAGGGTACAGATTTGGACCTGGGAGCACCCTGGGGAGGACTCAGCGGAAGAGCAAGGTAATTTGGAAAGTGCTGGATCTGGTACCATGTGTCAGTACCTGTACAGAGTCAACTCTAAAAGAGCCCTGTGGATAGGAACAAGTGGGCCTTAGTCAAATACCACCCATACATAGTCCCCATGTGTTTAATTCTCATTTTCCCCTTAATTACATTACCTGGGTTTAGTACATTATCTACAGGTTGCTTCTTTTTATTTCCTGGGAGACAATGCAGAGTAGCAAGATGAGCAATCAATCAAGAGATACAAGACCTGCTTCAGGTTGGGAGGAGTGGATTTCAGACCAGGACTGTAGTCCCAGCTCTGTGAATAAGCCAGGTGAACTCTCAAAAGTGGCTGTGTTCTTGAGTCTCAGATTCTTCATCTGTAAAATGGATTTGATCGGTAGTACTCTTGCGCCTGGTTCAGTTATGTCTTATAAGTACAAATGTTGGAATATACCTAATTTACGTAAGACATTGGCACAGTATTGCTTTTTGATAAATTTCAGTTATTACTATTATAATTTTCACCAGAAAACCTTCCAACCTCCCCTCTGCGAATTTATTGTTTAATCCAGGAAATGTAAGAGAATTCACAGCTCTGACACAGATCAGTCAGTATATGGTACTTAGCAAGTTAAATTACTTGTTAAATTACTTGTACTTGAGGATATAAGTATACATTTTTAAGGGTGTTTTATTGTCTGTATAGGGGAATCCGCCAATCTGATACAATTCAGAACTTCTGGGATTTGTATCAAACTCTGTTTCTATCTCTCCTTATATGTGTGCTTCCATTCAAAACACTTATGATTATAGTTATTTTACTTCTATCAAAATCTCCTTCTAGGTTACATTTTTTTCCCCTTACCAGCCCCAGGCCTTCAACCGGGTCCTTGGTCTTTACATGGCCCGCACCCCAGTTGCTGAGTCCCAGGGGTGCATGTAACTTCAATTTTACCAAAGTACATTCCAGATAAACTAATTAGGATATCTATTTAATGGAAGGATTATGCCTTTCCCAGCCAAGGGCAAAGATATTCCTGACTTCTGAGCATCCCATCTCATTTGTGGTTTCCTTCACTGGCACAAGAGCACAGGACACCCTCCAGTCTTGCTTCACATAGAGATTTCTCTTACTTTATCCATAATCTTAAGAGTAGTAAAAGCAGTTTTCTGTTCCAGGCTTTCTTTTAATCTGATACCCATCATCTGAGGTTTCTGTCCCTACCCAAAACTCATACAGGATGATCTCACCTACCAACAAGCAAAATTAAATTTAATTCACATTAAGGACTTGCAGTTTCATTTTTTCCACAGGGTATTTGCAATTGACTGTTCACACCCAAACCCTCCAAGTCTTCACACCAGAGTTTGACCTGTCCTTTTGGTTGTAGGGTATATCACACAGTATTCCTTACATCATAGTTACTACTTCAAGACTTTAAAATTCTATGGACAGGGTTGGTTCTTTTTCATGATAGCAGGTACAGTACTAACACAGAACCTTGTAAAGAGTAAATGTGAAAATATTATTGGAGAAAAATACAACCTCGAGAGAGTTCTAATTTATTGCAATATAATTTCTGCCACATTCCAGAATAAGCTAAATATTTTCATATATATACGCACACACACACGCAGTTATAAAACATCAGACTAAAGGAGATAATTGAAACCAGTTCATTTTTATTTTTTTCTCCAATTCTTGACTCCAGTTCTTACACTGCTGATTTTTTTTTGACATTTCCAAGGAAATGCCTACTCCATTAACAAAGTTGTTTCAGATCATTAAATAAAAATACAACTTTTACAATTTGATTTACAAAACAATAAAAATCTTAATAAAACTTACTCTTAAATCTCAAAAATAGCAAACATTTGAGCAATGCCATTCACAAACTTGGATTTCGAAGCTCATAACACACCTTATTAAAAAGAAAAACAATTTGAAAGATTACTTGAGTTAACATATAGAATAATAACAAACAAACAAAAATAAACATGGTTTTGTCTCCAGCCCCAACCATACCAGCTACTACTTAGAACCTGGACTCCTCTTTTTAACAACAAAGTAAAGAATGTGCCTCAGACTTTATTGGGGGCAGGTGGAGCGACTGGCCCTGGAACGTGCAGTGGCCATGGCAGCAGTACGAGCCCTGGCTGCAGCTCGGGCTCGGGCTCTCTCTTCCTCATCTCTCAAAGCTTCTTCATACCAGCCTGGGTAGGCACTAGGGACCGTATTATGAACCTTGGCCAAAAACTCAAGAACTTTCATCTTGCTGGTTTCAGCATAGGCACTTGGACCCCACAGAAATTCGTAGCGTGGGGGATCACTGTTGGGTACCTGGCGGTACACCAGGTACTTCTCTTTCACTAAATCTTTGGTGATAAGCTTCTTGGGCTCCCCAAAAATGAAATGCTCCCTCCCCTCATATAACCCCATCACATTCAATATTTCCCAGACCTGCTCCTCAGTGGCACAATTACCGTTGGTGAAGATCACTCCCAGAATCGTCATTAAGAGGCCAGTCTTGGGTATCCCTCTATCATCAGTTAGCCTTGCATCACAGCCTAGTTCCAGTTTGTTCACAATGACATAGATATGCTTGGTGGGATCCACTTCTTTTATGTCAAGGCCAAAGACCAGCTCCAGATGCTCAGAGGCTTTCTTAAGGATCTCACGGAAGTGACTCTTATACATCTGGATCACATTTTTCAGCATACCTGCCTTGGTAATAGGCTCTTTCATTTGATACTTATACAGCAGATAATGCACCAAGATAACTACCTTCTGATTTATAGGGCTATGGAAAAGCTCAATGAATTCTGGGGCTTCCCAGGGAACTGGACTTGCTTCTTCTCCGTTGCCACCTTCAGTAGAACTTGTTGCAGAAACAGCTACGGTGGCGCTAGATGGAGGTGCAGCCGTGGAGGTAGACAGAGGGCTCTGAGTACCCTGGGGATTGATAATTGATTCAGCAACAGGTTGGCTCTTGAACTGACAGAAATAAGAAGAGTATAACTCTTCTGGCACTGCAGCAGCCTCAGCCAGATCCTCTGGCTCTTCTTGCAGCATTTCTCTCACCTGGCGGCGTTTCTCCCGGGCACGGAGCTTACTCTTCTGACCTCGAGGCATAATGACTTTTGAGTAGAACAGCAGAAGCAAGTGGGCAAGTGATTCAGTGACCTGAAGAAAAGAGGCTAAGATTGTTGGACCGCTTTATTTAAGTCTGCCTCTGCAAGTTTCCTTGAGGGCCCTGCTTTTTAACCCCACAAGACTACTGTTCTCTGATTTGCCTCTTTGTTGAAGTTCCTGTTATCTACTATTCCAATGTTGAACCCTCATTTTAAAGTT
>RJWH01008462.1:0-30254 GCA_004363575.1 Solenodon paradoxus
CCCTGGCGACTGCTCCTTCTCTTTGCTTTTTTTTTTCCCTTAAAGAGAGGAAGGAAGGCAGAGGAGGAAGAAACATCTTTATTTATTTTGGTTTTTCTCCTTGACCCCCAGTCACAAACCTAGGTCCTTGGACTTTATGTGGTCTACAGGCCAGCATCTCAGCTGCCTGAGCTACAAGGCTCTGCCCTTTCTCTTTCCTTTTGATAGGAGGTTGATCTATAGTTGACAGAAATATCGTTGTCCTCTGCCCTGCTCATCACCCTGGTCCTGCTCCTTTCCTCCCCCGGGTCCTTCTCCTTTTCTCCCCCACCGCCTCCACTGTTCTCTTATTTATTCCACTTATTCCAAAAAGAATGTGAAGATTTTAGAAAGTGGAAATTAAAACAAAGGGGAAATAAGATGGCATCAAAGTGGAGTTGGTACAAAAAACACATGTTATGCTGCTGAGGGAGACCCTAGATTTGTGTCCATGCTCCCGGGCAGCCAAAGCACAGAAGGAAATGCCAGTTACCAGATGTTTTCTTGAGTTAGCAAAAAGCCAGTGGCCCTAGGGAAGTGGTGTTTTCCTGGAACAGAAACTGAAAACGTTTCCCCCTGTGCCCTCCCCAGGAGCACTGGATGGCAGTGGCCTTGTCAACAGCCCCTGCAGCGGAACCAGGGCCGCTTCTCCAGCTAACTGTGCCCACCCTCTCTCTCCTCTCTCTCAGCCCATGCAGGAGACCTTCCACCAGCGGGCCAATGTCACGTTCAGCCTCTCAACCTTTGATTGGTGCTGCCGCCACCAAGTACAAGTGAGTGGTGTAGACGGATGTGGGAGAACTTGTGCAGGTGATCCAGGTACGGGGGTGCAGGAGGGAGGGCCGGCAGGCAGCTCATGGACTGGTGCTCCGTCCAGGGACCCCGCACTGCTGCCATCTGTGATTCCCTGCCTTCCTCAGCCCCATCCTCCAGCCTCTCCTGTGCAGGGGTCCTTTGGTCCCCTCTTAATGATGAGCAGTCTCGCCTAACAGCTGCATGGAGATCTTGGAGTAGCCACTCAGGGGCCATTACTCTCAAACAGCCTCTGATGGCCAAAAGGCCTCAGTGGGGGGCTCCATCTCCCCAGCTTCTGAGTCTTTGCCTGCATTTTGTCTCCCAGATCCAGCCCTTCTTCAGCAGCTGTCTGAACGACTGCCTCAGATACTCTGTGACAGTGCCCTGCCCAGAAATTCCAGATCCAGGTAGGAAGGACTCTGTAGGGGCACTTTTGGGGGTTAAGACTGGATAAGGTCAGCAGCTTGAGCTGGATCCTGACCTGGCCCTCAGGGTCAGGGCAGAGTTCCACTGACGGGGAGTCATTCAGGCTTTCAGGTGAGGCTTTAGAGTCACTCTTCATGGGTTAGACTCCTGACTGCCCTTCATCAGTTGTGTAGCCTTGGGCAAGGTCCTTAGCCTTTCTGACCCTCCACTTCCATGGCCGGAAGAATGGGGATTATTCATTGTCACAGACGTAGCATATGTTCCATGTGCTCTGGCATGCCATCCATCTTTAATCCTCCCAAAACGTGGGCCATACACTGTGAAGAGCAGACTCCCTCCCCCAGGTTCAGAGGGGAGGAAACGGAGGCACAGAGATGTTGCATAACTTGTCAAACTCCTGTTGGAAGAATGTGCAGAGCCCTGGGTTCTGACCTGAGCCATAAGGCCCAGTAACCCTTCCCCACCCCTGCATTGCCCCCATCTTGTGGCACTGGACTGGACAAGAACCCCAGCCTCTCAGTAGGAGATGGGGCATCTCTTAGGAGACTTGCTGCTTTACTCGGGTGTTTCATATAGATGGTTTCCTACAGTTTAACCCAAATCTAACATGCTCGTGTGGGCTCAAGGTCTTTAGCGGGCACTTAGTGGATGTTGGCGACGATTTTGTGATTCCTACTAATAATTAAGAATACCATTTTCCCTTTGTTCTCCTTGCAGACTCAATTGCAGGTAAGTCCAGCTCCCTTTCCTTTGGCGCTGCAGGGCCCCTCAGGGGACCTTGCTCAGGGCCACATGAGAAGTCCCTGACTGAGCCAGGCAGACTGGGCTGAACCACTGGGCCAGCCCAGGGGTGGGTGAGAGAATCAACAAGTCACAGTGGGGGCTGTGGGGCAAGCGGGGGTGGGGCAAGCGGGGGTTTGACAGCGGGGCATGGGACCTCAGAGATGCCTGTCTTGTTGCTGCCTGACACTGTTCTGCTCACCACAGAATCTATACCCCTGTGGGTGTACGGGTTCATCATGGGCCTCGCCATCCTGCTGGTGGGCTCCGTCATCCTGTTGATCATCTGCATGACTTGGAGGCTGGCTGGTAAGAGACTAAGGTAGTGGGTGGGGCTAGTCCTGGGACCTCCTCTCTACTCCTGTCTTCCTGTGCTCCCTTCTTCCCCTTAGATGTCAGAGGGTGCCCTTCAATGTCAAATTAAATACAGATATTGCATCTCTTAAGCCACACCTCAGTTGTCAAGACCTCGAGTTCTGGCTGGCTCCACCACCTCCTGCCTTAGGAGACTATTACTTAATTCTGAGTCTCAGCTTCCTCTTTTGTAAAATGGAAATGATAATGATATCAACATCATAAAATGATTGTAAAGATGACATACAGCAATGCATATGATTTCTTAGCACAGAGCCTGTCATGTGTTCAATGTATGTTGGCCATAATGATATTGTTACTAAAATTAATATTATTAAAATCAAGGCGAGGCAGGGATCCCTGCATCAGAAATGATCAACCAGGTAGCAGCTTGAGCAACCCCATCCTGCAGCCTCCATTGTAGACTTGAGATTGGTGAGAGTAGTGAGGATCAACACACTGGTAGAGATGGCCCAGCGTGAACCCCAAACTGACCGTGTGGAGCCCAGCTCTGCCTCCTTGGTTTGCTTACATAGACAAGTTACTAAAAAAACCCTAGATTTGGTTTGCTTTTCTGTAAAATGGGATAAGGCTCCCTCTTGGGGAGGACCTTGTGGTGAGGACTAAATGATACAGCTGAGAAAACGCATCATTACTTGTTTAATGTGTACCCGTTGTGGTCCCGTTAGCGCCCTCTGCAGGCCCCTGTGACCGGGTTCTAAGCAGGCGAGAACATGGTTTCTTCAGGTTAATGGGCTTGGTCTTTCCCTGGCCCCGCCTGACCCTGGCTGTTTCCTCAGTCATCTGGGAAGCTGTCCCACACCCACAATAGGAATAGGCATCAGTCACTGGAAATTGTTACTGCGCAGTGGAAGGAATATGAGAAAACCTACTGAAGAGGGCCCTACCCTGGAGGATTGCTGAGAGGATCAAATAAGAGCATCTCTGAGTGTTTTATAAACTGTCGTCGATTCATTTCCTCCATATCACTTGGGCCCTCTTCCCGAGGTGTCCCCCCCACCCCCACCCCTGGCCCTGCCATAGGCTGATAGGTCAAGAAAGAAACCTTGCTTCTTCTTAAACCATCCTTCACAGTTCTGGAGAAAGGCCCAAAGAGTGGACATTGAAATTAGATGTCTTTCTTAACCACCTGTGGCTTCGAAAGCACTTACCTTCTCCCTGTCACTGAGGAGATGGCTCTGCCCACAGTTTTCCCCTTTTCACTTTCACTTTCATTCATCTCTGAGGGACCAATTACTTAAGTACTTTGGTTTCCCTTCCTCACCTTAAAAACACCAGAAGGAACCTCCAGGGGCACTACTTCTAGAGATACAGTTGTGACAAATGTGTCTCCTGCAAAGATGCCTCAGGGAGGGCTCTTCCCTGAAGCGGCGTTCACTCAGGATCCTCCTGGCTCTGGGGAGGAAGGGCAACCACGAGAGGGAGAGGCCTGGGGGAGCCTCCAGTCACCATTCGTGTGTCCCTGTTGGGTCAGTGTGACAGAGATCTAGTAACAGCAGGCAATGGAGCAGGAATGATGTGCTGGGCACACACCCACGATCTCACTGCACCCTCAGACCCATTTCACTGAGCAGAGACTGAGTTTGAGAGGTGCTAGTCGCCAGCCTGGATCACACAGCTTGTTGGCAGACCCGGATTCATGCCTGAGCAGCTTCACGCCTGGTCCCTCTGCCAGGGCCCCAAAGGCCTCCCACCTGCTGCCTGATGCTGCCCTTTGTCAGGGGTGGGCAGTGATCCTGTCAGACACTCCCATGATACAGCTCCTTTTTCTCTTCCGAAAGAGCCACTCAGGTGTTCTTCTTTTCCTTCCAGGCTCTCATCACGCAAAATGTGGCAATGACACCAAATACACAGGTCAGTGTTTCCTGGGTGTGTGTGTGTTTAAGACATAGTGGAGGGTTCTCTTAAAATCTGTGGGTGGTTTAATTCCTAAGTCCCTTCAGGAGACCCCCTCTTTAGAGGATCCGCCTTCTAGCATCCCACACAGAGGGGACCTCAAATGGCAAGACTGAAGTAGCATTTTTTAAATCACTGGACAAGGAAAGGAAGGTAAGGGTTCCATATTTGTGGAAAGAAGTTCTCCTGTGACAGATAGTCCATTCCATCAACAGACTTTGGTACCTATTTCTTTCATTAAAATAAGTCTAGGCTAAAGGCAAGATAGAAATGTGAGAGAAAGACATTTTTTTTATTCCCAGAGACACCAGGCTGATCTTGTCAAAATAGGTGAAACCAATAACACTGGGCTTATTCCAAGGCCCCAGTTGTATGTCTTATGCTAGGAGCCTGACTTGGCGTGTTCCAACCCTTCCCCCAGCTGGCCAGCCGGTGGCACTGCCCTTGGTCCGGGGGTGTGGGGGTCAGCAGAGACACTCCCCTGACCTATGTGTTCGGCTTCCCTTGTTTGTTGCAGATACCCTGGCCAACGCTGGCCTGACGCCCCCACCCCTGAAGCCAAGGAAGGTCTGGATCATCTACTCTGCCGACCACCCCCTCTACATAGAAGTGGTCCTCAAGTTTGCCCAGTTTCTGCTCACTGTCTGCGGCACTGAAGTGGCCCTCGACCTTCTGGAAGAACAGGTCATCTCTGAGGTAGGGGTCATGACCTGGGTGAGCCGCCAGAAGCAGGAGATGGTAGAGAGTAACTCCAAGATCATCATCCTGTGCTCCCGGGGCACTCATGCCAAGTGGCAGGCCATCCTTGGCTGGGCGGAACCCGCTGTCCAGCTTCGGTGTGACCGCTGGAAACCCTCAGGGGATCTGTTCACCGCGGCCATGAACATGATCCTGCCGGACTTTAAGAAGCCCGCCTGCTTTGGCACCTACATCATCTGCTATTTCAATGACATCAGCAGTGAGAGTGACATCCCCGACCTCTTCAACATCACGTCCCGGTACCCGCTCATGGACAGGTTTGAGGAAGTGTACTTCCGGATCCAGGACCTGGAGATGTTCGAGCCTGGCCGCATGCATCGCGTCGGGGAGCTCACGGGAGAGAACTACCTGCAGAGCCCCAGCGGCTGGCAGCTCAAGGAGGCTGTGGAGAGGTTCCAGGAGTGGCAGGCTCAGTGCCCCAATTGGTTTGAACTCGAGAACCTCGACCCAGCAGATGATCAGGACCTGCCGTCCCTGGACGAAGATATGTTCAAAGAGTCACTGCTGCCCCCTGGCAGCGGGATCATCAGGCAGGAGCCCCTGGTGCAGGAGCCTGCCTCCGAGGGCTGCCTGGTGGTGGATCTGCTGGGTAGTGAGGAAGGAAGAGGGCTGTCAAAGCTGGAACCTCAACTTCAGCCCCAGGGGGAGTCGGCAGCCCAGGCCCTGCAAACAGCAGTGCTTGTGATGGAGAAGTTTCCTGCGGCTCGGGCCGTGGAGCCCATCCCCTCCTCTGTTGGCAGCAGCATGGGCAGCCGCCTGGCCATGGTGGAGGGAGGCGAGGCCTGCCCACTGCTGGAGGACTGTGGCCCTCGGCGGAACAGTGTCCTCTTGCTCCCTGAGGACTCAGAGGATTCCCCTCTCTGCAGCACTCCAGTGGCGTCATCCAGTTACCTCCCAGAGGGCATAAGAGGACAGTTGGAAGACCTGATGCTCTCGCTCTTCCAGCAGAGTCTGAGCTGCCAGGCTCAAGAGGGGCCGGCTGTAGGCTTCAAGGACCCTCACACACCCTACGAGGAGGAGCAGCGTCAGTCTGTGGAGTCTGACCAGGGCTATATCTCTAGGAGCTCCCCACAGCCCCTGGAGAGATTTATGGACATGGGGGATGAAGAGGAAGAGCAGGACCTGGGAAAGTCAGCCGAGCCCCTGTCTCCTGAGGACCTGGAGAACCTGAGAAGTCTCCAGCAACAGCTTTTCTTCCAAGAGCTTCAAAAAAGCTCTAGCTGGGACAGTGTGACACCAGAGAAGCCGGGCTCATAGGAACCTTCCCGACTCAGGGTGTCAAGAGGGCATGTGTGTGCTCATGGGATATACTTGTGTCTGTAGATGCATGTATATCCTGTGTGAATGTAGACCTTTCTAATGTAGACATTTGATTCTGACCCTTGGGCTTCTGCTGAACTACTTTTTTGACCATTTGGTCATCTCCCATCCCATTAGAATCCATAGTCCATTCCCAAGAGATGATGGCAAAGTGCCTCATTCATTCATTCATTCATTCAGCATTTATTTTGTACCTACTACATGCCAGGCATCTGAGATACAAAGATAAATCTCTCCAGGCGTGGCCCTGGTCACCAAGGAGCTTACCATCTAGTGTGAGCAGCCAGTTAGCAGACAGGTGGTCATGCACTAAATACAGGCTTTCCAGGGCCACGGAAGGACACAGAAGGGGGCACCTCTTCCAGAGAGAGATTTTTGGAGGAGGGGGCAGTGATCTGAAAGAGAAGTTAGTGTCCTAGGTCGAGAGGCTGTTTGGAGATGGATGGAATCCCAGGAAGGGAGCAGCCTGCAGGGCAAGGGCTGAGAGGTGAGTTCCATCAGCTGCTGCAGCTCAGCTGGAGTGGAAGGAGGGAGGTAGGAGACCGGGCGGGGCGATGACCCAGGCTGGGGAAGCCTGGAGGACTGAGCTGGGATTAGACATCAGCCAAAGTCCTGGGCTCCCTTATTATAACGAGTTCTTGCCCTGCAGGGGAGGAAGCTGAGGACCAAACATACCCAGAAGCCACCTCACATTTTTGGAAAGGACAGGATAGAAATGTGTGATGTAAAACCTGCCAGTATTCAGCAAAGTATTCAGAAAAGTCTGAAATCCTGAGCTCACGTGTTGGTGGGGAGCTACAACAAAGGACTCCCGGGCTGCCTTCCAGGCCGCTGGGCGCATGACCACTGGCTCGGGAAGCACCAGGCCCTGGGAGCCCTCAGCTCCACGCCGGGCTCATCAAGCATGGGACATGGAGCACTCCCAGCAGAGTGGGCATGAGGGGCCATTGAGGGTCTGGACAGGCCCTTCAAGGGGAGGGGAAATACGCCTTTGTGGGCTTGAAGGGCTTAGACAAAGAAGGTCAAAGAACAACATTTGAAGAGGAATGCTAAAAAGCCCAGTGCTTGAGGAAGTTGTTTCTGAAATGCCTCCTTAGGAGAGACTGAGGATTTCTGTCTTATCTGGGAGTCCTGATGGCTGGGATGCCTTCTGCACCCAGTACTGAGTGTCCTCCATTGCTCAACAAGGAAGTGAGGATTGGGAGACCAAACGTCACTAGTGTGCACACACGTGTGCATGAAAGAATGAGTTACCGACTCTGCTAAGAATTCCTCGGAGTTATTTTGAGATGTGTGTTCCTATTGGTCAGTTTCCTAGTGGTAGAGTTCTTTCTTGTGTGAGAGTTGGCCTAGGAGCAGTAAGGCCGCCAAGAAGGCCTAAGTCCCCAACAGTGCATGACTCATACCAGCTCAACAAGCAGCAAAGGACCAGGTAAGGGAGTGTTATAGACTGGGTGTCTGCCTCCCCCAGATTCTAGGTTGATCCCAGTGTGATGGAATTTAGAGGTAGAACCTTTGGGAGGTGATTATGTCATGAGGGTGGAGTAGGATTACTACCCTTGTACTTTTCCTTTACCCTCTGCCCTCTGCCCTGCTGCCTTGTGAGGCCTGGTTCCTTGGTGGACCAGACATGGAATCTTCTTGCACTGTGATCTTGGACTTCCCAGCCTCTAGAGCTGCGGGGAGTAAATTTCTGTTGTTTATAAGCTACCCAGTGTTATGATGTTTGTGATAACAGCCTGAACAGACTCAGGGAGAAAAGGAACTTGATCCCCCAGCCACCAGCTTCTCCGGCTCTAAGCTTCTTCTCCAGTAACCCTGGAAGTGGCCAGTATTGGGAGCAGAAGCCTGCCAAACTTTCTGTGATGCTCCTTCAGTCTCCAGTAAGCACTTATTTAATGTCCAGAGTGTGGAATAACATGGTGGACTCTTCCCTTGTTGGGGGTCTGCCAGGCAGCAGAATGGCTCCAGCCCTTAAAGTCCGGTGCCTGGAAGGACTCTCCATTTTTTATTGAATCCCCGATAAGACCAGAACTCCTGTTTGCTACTCTGTAAGGCCATAGGACTAAATGTCTTCGATTGGCACTATCCACTATGATGCCTGTATCTCTGGGGCTGCTGCTTTTTTTTCTCCTAACAGTTTTGTTGAGATGTAATTCACATACTATACTATTCAGAACTGACCTTATATAATAGTCTTTTAGTTCAGAGTTCAGCAACATTTAGCATAATCAGTTTTAAAAAATTTTTTCTTACCCCCAAAGAAACCCGGCACCCCTTAATCAAGCCTCCTTAAGCTCTCCATCCCTAGGTAACCACTAATCCCTGTTCTGTGTATAGATTTGTCAATTGTGGACAAGTCATATTCATAGGATCATAAAATTCCCAAGGCTTCTTAGCCCTCTAGTGTTATTCCTTGTTCCTCCTGCATTCCCTCCCCCTCTTCTAGACCCCCAGTTTCTCATTGGTCTTTGCTCATAAGTCCTGAAATTCTGGTCAGCCTGAGTATGAATGCCAGGAGCGCCAAGATATGTGTAAATAAAGGCATGACTTTCTTTTTCTATATGTATTTCTTTTGCATTATTCAGAGCCAGACCTGGTTCCTGCTCTTCTCAAAAGAGCCTCTTTAAGAACAGATCCTCAGAGTGTCCTGGTGGAGTAGCAGTTTGGTCCGTCGCCCCTGGCCTAGCTCAGTCCATGTACATGCCAACGGCCAAGGTTTACGTCCTGAGACAGATGGTGGAAGCGGGTAACAGCAAAGATGACCAACTAAATGTGAAAATGCTGCTTCCTCCTCTCTCTTCCTGACTACATCTTTCCTTTTAAAAAAATAATGAAAGAATAGGTACTCTAAGCTGTGACGTTCCCATCATTCTCCAAAACAGAGTGCAACAGAAGTGACTGAAGGAGGTGAAAAGGACCCCCAGTCAACGTGTGACCAAAACCTGTGGCAGAGCAGCTGCCCACAACCAGTGCTGGGACCCTCCTGCCTGTGCGGCTTCCACAACGCCCTGCCCACTGTCGGGACCCAAGCCCAAAAAAGAAAGCACAATTAGAAGCGATCTGGACATTGCTTGGCAGAGATTGCTTGAGCAGGCAGGCAGGTAGAGAGAGGAGAAACACCCTGTTTGTTAATTGAGTTGTTCATTTTGGTTGCCCCCCCATACACACCCATAATGTGAACTCCGGTCCTTGGGCTGCATGCAGACTCCAGCACAGTGGACTCATCCACAAGGACACCAGGGCACGCCAGGTGTTGACATTTTGAAGTGGGTTTTATTCAGTTACTTAAGCGTCCGTTCAGCAGTTTGAGCCGCGATCTCTGACTGCCAAGGTGTGATGGATTTTTACTTCCTGCTTATCTTTGAATATTAAATAGAGCAGGAGGGAGGAGAAGCTGTTCCAAGCACAATAGGCCCTTTTCAATCTGTAGTCTTTAGACTCTGCAGTGGGTGTTCTCCATTCCCAAACAAATCAGGGGTGTTCCAGGCCCTCTTCTGCTTTAGGACCTCCTGGGAAGACCTACCAGTTAAGGGCTACAAGACATAGTCTGCTCCAGGCAAAACAAAAAAGCACAGGCCAGCAGATGCTTCTGCTCAGAGCAAAATGCAGTTGTTATTCCAGCCGGCCTTGGGTCTCACAAGTCTGTGGTGTTGGAGAGAAAGGTCTTAAACAGGGCTTGGAGAAAGGTACCATAGACCCAGAATCCTGGCTCCACTGTTCTCCAGTGGGGAGCGTGGGAGACTCAAGTCGCCTTCCTTGTCCTGGGGTTGCTTATCTCTAAAATGGCGCACGAGGATATCCCACCTCGCTGAGGCCTGTGAGGAATGAGTAAAACTCAGTGCAGCCCTTCAGCGTGTCTGCACCCAGGAGCACAGGTAACAGGGCAGCCTCCGGCCATCCAGGAAAGCCACCCCGCATTTCTGCTGCCTTTAAGTAGTCCCAAGGGCTCTGCCTCTTGGCAAGAACAAATGCTCTGACCCGATTGTGTGTTAGAGCAGTTTATAAACATGGCCCTGTTTCTCTGCCTTCTTTCCTGTTGTTAACTGCTTTCTTCCTTGAGTATATGCTTCTTCAAGTTATAAAAGCTTGGCATATCCTAGGAGCTCAATACATGTGTTACCTAGTGAATATGCTCATTGTTGGAAAAATGGAAGCCATACTGAATCTATAAATTATATATTAGAAAAGAATATTACATAGTGCAACTGCTCCAGCTCACAGGTAGTGTGTGAAGTGGGTGCCCTATGCTTTCTGCCAGGACCCGCCCCACATCATTCCTCAGGTCCCCAGGTTCGGTGCTCCACTGCCTTTGCCAGGAGGTGGCACTGGGCTGCAGTCTACTGTAGTCTATTCAGGTTGGTCAAGGTAGGTGGGTTGTCCTCCTAAGCCAGCCTTGCCTGTTAAAGGAACCTGGAGTCCCCTCTTTCATGATCTTAAGGAGGCCGACAAGTCTTGTCTAACGTGTTTCCCTGGTACCTATATTTAGGTTATTCTTTATTAATTAGTCATTCATTTGCATCAGTTCATTTAGTGAACCCTTCTTTTCTGTTTAAGCACAGGTGACTAACATCCTTTTGCCTATACCTTGACATGGGTGTCCTGTCATGGGTGACCCTGATGTGACTGACTTTTGCTCAACACCTCTTCCATGGAATTCACACAGAAAATTTCAATCAGCCCTAGTTTTTTAGCCAGAACTGTGGAGGAGTTGAACCCAGGTGACAGCTAAAGTGTGAAGGCTGCCTGGGGCAGTGCAGGTTTCAGGGGCAGGCACCCTCGGGTTCGCATCTGGATTCCCTTCCTGACAAATGTGGCATTCAGAAACTACACCCACCTTCTGGTCCTCAGGAAAATGGAGATCGAGTTCCCTTGGAGGTGGCGGTAAGGATAAGGGCATCAAGGGCCTGGCACAGTCCCTTGGCCAGAATTGCATGGTCAGCTCACCCCCCGAGTGTGGCCTGGTGGCCCTTCATGAACAGATCACTCCTCCACCTCTTCTTCACCTGGGCAAAGTGCCTTCAGATACACTTCAGTGGACCCAAATGGCTGAGCGTTAACTTGTTTATGAGAAACGTGTCAAGATTCATAACATGCTAGTCAAATGAACCGCCTTATTTTACTTTTAGGTTTACGAAACAATGAAGACATGGTCTTATTCTACGATTATTTTACATGTAAATGTTGTTCTCCATTATGATTATAGGTATCTTGAGGACAAGGATTGTTTTTGCCTGAGTCACCTTATATAATTTCTACCACAGCTCTGTGAGGTAGGTAACATTATTCCTGTTTTTTAAGTGACAAACATATCCCAGGAGGTCAGGTAAGTGCCCGAGGCCACAGCAGGAAGGATGGAAGACCACATCTTCCCAGGCTTGGATCTGCCTCTCTGTCCTCCTGGTCAGACCCCAGAATGGCCTTTGGGATGGTGGAGCATCGTAGTGCAACGACACAGTGGTTGGAAGAATCCTAGCTATCTCTGTGCCAAAAGGGGAAAAAAATACCATCATTTCATTTTTTGTGCAGATCCAATGTTATGTCTTAGTCCCTTTTGTATTACACACACATGCACACACACACGCACACACGGTGCCCCCTGATGGCTCAGATGCTAAGCAGCTGCTGGAGTGGAGACGGTGTAAAGGACCCGGGTTCATGACCCAGCAGCAATGGGAATAAACCAGAAGTGAACAAATAGAGGTGCTTCTTCGGCTTCTCTCTTTTTCTCTTAAAAAAAAAAGGAGAAAAAACCACACACAAGCAAGAACATGGCCTTGTTCTCATTCACACTGAGAATCCATGCTTCTGACTAGGGCGAGAGTAACAGAGAGCAGAGGACTTAAAGATGAGTTTCTTGGTCTTTCTCCCTTTGCTAAGTTATTCTTAGAAAGAAATGGGAGTGAAAGAAGTCTAAGTCTGAGAAATCATTCTGAGGCTGAGCGCCCATGTGAGTGAGCTCTGCCTATGGAAAGCCTGGCGAGACACCAGGTCAAGGTCAAGCCATGCTCCCTCCCTGAATGCTGTGCCCACAGCCCAGAAGGAAACAAACCTGTAAAATGACATGTCATCATGACATTTGAGAATTTAGTAAAGAAACCAGGACAGGAAAGAGCTTAAAACACCCCACACAGGAAGCTTGTCACAAGTCTCAAGTTTTTTATTTTCAGAACAGAGTCTGGTTTTATTTTTAAAAAGAGAAGGGTGGGGGGAACCGTGATAGCTGCTAGTGAGGTGCCACCTCCTCCTTCCTGGCTCTCTCGTTGGCAGCTAGCTCTCTTTCTCGAAAACACACGGGCTCAGAACAAGAGTCTGCCATCCTGGAACGGTCTTGAGAAAGGGTCGAGGCCAGCTCCCCTTCTAGAAGCAGATAAGGGATCAAAGGACAACTCTTACTCAGGTGTTAGAGACAGGCAGACCAGATCTGAACCCCAGGCTCTTTTCTGTGCCTTGTACTGCTGGCCTGAGCCCGGGACGGCGCACCACCTGGTTCCTAGGCCCATGAGGGACATCTCCAGTTGGACCCCTGTACTAGAGATGACTCTAAAAAGCAAGAAAAGTGAAGCTTTTCGGGATCAGCTCTTGTGAATGGGGTCAGGAAAGTAAGTGAAAGGACTCAAGAAAAAACACAACGAAGGAAGAGACTGGCCCCCTGAGCACAAAATGCTTGCACCAAATGTTAGAACGAGGATGTTCAGAGGTGAACAGAGGGGTCGGCAGAGAGGGTCTCAGGACTGGCCTCTGCCAGGATTGGCCCAATTACCATCAGTCAGTACCTAGGAGGAGACAGCTCACAGGAACATCACCACCTCCCTCCAGGAAACCCAACAGCTGGATCAGTCACTCGCAGGGTCTCCACCATCCAGGGCAGGAGAAAGGGTGGGGCGGGGGCCAGCTGGGGATTGCCATGGCTCAGACACAAAGTAATTTCATAGTCACTGAGATTAGGTAGCAGAGAAACAGCAAAGCTGGAGAGGACATGGAGACAAAAGGGGCAGCTCCTGGGGCCTCTCCTGGGTCTGGACCCAGAAATTTGTGCACATGGAATACAAAGACAAAGAGAAGCGGGATCAGTAGGGGAAAAGAGAGAAGGCCGGAAAAAATCCAATTAGTCAAAAAATCCAACCAGCTAAAATTGGACCCAATGGGGTGCTGGGCTGGGAGCACCCAATGCACTGAGTGTAAACATTCCAACATTCCCCCCATTGTTTCCCACTCTGAGAGTTAAGGGAGACTCAGGAGGACTCAGGTCAACCATCATCCCCTCTTCTCTATCTATATGAATGTCTTCTGTCAACGAGGCCCCAAGAAGTTGGGAGAGAGGGGCTCCAAGAGAAAAACGGAGGCCCTAAAGGTAAAAGTGATGTGTCAATCAGCTAGTGAGTGACAGTCAAAACTACAATCCATGACTGCTGGTCCTTTGTCCAGGACTTATTACACAGAACTTTCCAAGCAGGCGAAAGAAGGGCAAACAAAAAATCCCTACAATTTCTATCAGAATCCTCCATCAATCCTGAGTGGAGGAAAAGTGAGTATTTCCTGGCCTGGCTCCCAACTGTCCTTTCCCCTTACCTCCCCCTACAAACATTTATCCAGCTTCAAAGATCCCGAGATGCCCCATATGAAGAACAGAAGTGGGCATCCTCTGGACATCCCTTGTCATCAACCTCAGAAGAAAACTCAGGGAGGAAGGCTCAGCAGCCCGCCTTTTCCCTAGCGGTTTTCATAACCAAAGCAGAGGTGGGAGGCCTCCACCCTTACTGATCTATGCCAGCTTCTGAGAGGAAGGGCAGATGGGGAACTGGGTTTCCTACTCCCGTCGACCCACAGGAGGCCCACCTTCACACCTGTCCTGGGACTTCCCAAACCTGTTGCTCTGAGCCGAGCTCTGACCCAGCTCAGGACAAACCTCAGGAAGCAGAAGAGTTCTGGGTGCAGAGGTAGGGACAAAGGGAGGGTAGGCCGATGGCTGATACTCCACAGACCCTGTAAGAACACTGGCACTAAACCCCAGCTGGATTCAGCAGCTGCACTGAATCAACTTCGTAGTATTTTGTCTTCTTTTTTTTTGTTTTTTTTTTTGTTTGTTTTTTTTTGCAAACAGCATCAGTGCGTGATGCAAGGAAAGTTAAAAGTACGGAGGTAGAAATGCTCACTCACCCAAGAAAGGGTGCAGTTTGGTCCCTAGAGTTTGGACCCTCTCCTCCCCCAGCTGAGAAGAGAGGACCAGGAGAAGGGAAGATCCCGGGCAAATTTCTCCCCTGGAAGAGAGCAATTAGACAGCGCCCAGGAGCCCAGCTCTTTCTGGGAATTCATGGCCACAGATTCAGGGATGAAAGAGAGAGGTGGTCTGTGTGGTCGGTAGGACAGAGGCGCCCCAGATTTTCTATTGATTTGCAAGGGGCCACAGGGTAGACACAAGAAAACGACACAGAGACCTTGCCTCCATCTGGAAGAAATCCAGTAGACACATCAGGGAGACAGTGGATTCTGGGTAAATGATTGCCACTAACCTCTGGCCCAGAAGAAGCTTAGGACTTCCAAGCAAGGGGAAAGTCCTAAGGTCCAGCACCTCCTGCCTGGGTGCCCCCTTACTTCCAGTCTCCCCACAGTGGATTGGGATTAGGGTGGAGGTGGGAAAAGCAAGAAGCAGAGCTATCCAGCCCCTTGGAGGCTAGGATTAGGGTGGGCATGGAGGAGGCACAGAAGATAGGTGGATCTTCCTTCTCACCACTAGCTGCTGGTCTCCCTCCAAACAGCCTTGACCCAAGGGGTGCAGAAGACATACTGGCGCTTAGCCCTATTAACAGTTACGTCTTCCAAACAGAGCCTGGTCAAATCTGGGGGTGAGAAGGTAGAGAACAAAGGAGCTTGGGTCTCTGAACCCAAAAATAAGACTCCCCTTCTTTCTCCCCCTTAATTTTGGGAAGCCACAGCCAGGGTGTTGACGTAGCCATGGGCGCCCCCCTCATTCTCGGAGAGGCAGTGACCCAGCTGGGAGCCTCCCTGAGGGGGTGGCAGCGGTGGTGGTGTTGGGGCAGAGGGCGGGGCCCCGTAGCCGCCTCTGGCCCGACTGGGGGAGGCCCGATTCCCCTGGTCCCAACAACCCTCCAGGGCCTCCAGGCCACGGCAGCCAAGGAAGAAGAGGTTCTTGAGCATAAAGATGGAGAGGGGCTGCTGGTAGCTCACCACCAAGAGGCAGCGCAGCGCCAGCAGGGGCACATCCACTAGGCAGCCGCTCAGCAGGCGCAGAAGGCGGCTGCAGCTGCCGGGGCCTGAAGGCTGCCCCCAGGACACAGCGGCCGCCTGGGCGTTGAGCTCATAGAGCCAGAGCACCGGTGAGGCGAGGGTGAGGAAGTAGACGCCGATGAGCAGGTAGCGCAGGTGCGCGGGGAGCGGCACGCGGCCTTCGAGCATCAGCTCCACCAGGGTAAAGCTGTCGAGCAGGTCCAGGCACGTGCCCAGGAAGCAGCCGGCGGCGCGGTGCTGCTGTGGCTGCAGGAGCAGGGGTCCCGCCGACCCAGGGGCGGCGCCCGCCTCGCTAATGGCCCGCACCAGGCTGTAGAGCAGGGGCACGGACAGCGCCATGGTGAGACGGAAGCCCGTGGTGCCGAAGGGCGCGCGCAGCTCGATGAGGTCCAGGATGGACGTGCCTAGGATGAGCACCACCTTGGGCGTGAAGGCGATGGAGTAGATGAGCCACGCCAGGTAAGCGAACGCGAACTCGCCCGCTGCCCCTGTGGGCCCTGGGCCGCCACCGGAGCCGCTGGCGCCCCCACGACTGCCGCGCGCCTTGGCCCCGGCTGCAGCTCCCGCGGAGGTGGCGGGCAGGTGCAAGGGCGGCGCGGCGTGGTGGTGGTGCTGGTGGTGGTTGTGCGTGCCGCTCGCCGCGCCGCCCCGACGGCCCCGACTGTTCTTGGCGAAGAAGATGGCCCAGCCCACCACCACCACCAGGTCGGTGGCGATCCAAGAGCACCAGTACAGGTCGGTGACCGCGATGAGGTACAGGTCCAGCAGACCGCCCTGAGCCAGCAGCAGCACCACGGACAGCGCCTGGTAGCCCCAGCGACACCCGGGGCTAGAGGAGCATCCTCCGCGCCGACCCCGGCGGCCAGATCGCGCCGAGCGGCCGCAACAGCAGCAGCAACACGAACAGCAGGAGGTGCCGCCGCGGGTCCCAGTGCCGCCTGCGCTCCCAGTGGAGCGCCCCCCGGGGCCCCCGACGGTCCCGGCCGCAGCGCCCCCGCCGAAGTCCGCGGCTGTCATGCTGCTGGAGGAGGTGGGCGTGGAGGTGGAGGAAGTGGCCGCCGAGGAGGAGAAGGCAGCGGGCGCGGGGTCTGCGGCAGGAGCGTCCCCCTGAGCTGAGGGCCCCGGAAGCCCGGCGGCGGCGGCCGGCACCAGCGGCTTGCTGATGCTGACGCTCTCCTCGTCGTCCTCTCGCTCAGCGCCTGTACTGCTGCTGGGGGAGCCGCCGCCCCCGCCTCGTCTGCCGCCGCCTCCCCCGCGGCTGGTGCTGGTACTGGTGCTGCTGTCGCCAGAACCTCTCCGGCCGCGGCAAGAACCCCCCCGGAAGAAGAGGGGCTGCAGCCGGGCGGCGGGGGGAGGCGGGAAGGAGCCAGCCGAGCACGACACCGAGCGGGGGTGGCCTAGCGCCGGGTGCATTGTCCTCGTTGGGGCTCCCGGAGCTGCCCAGAGCTGCCCAGCTGCTCCCTCCCTGCCAACCCGGGGTAGGCGAGGCGGCCGCTGCCGCCTCCCCCAGCAGCTGGGACTCGCACCCGAGTCGGGCTCTAGCGAGATCCGGACTGGAGCCTCCGGACGGGGCGATCCAAACCCCGGGTGGCTAGGAGCGGGGTAGGAAAGCTAAACCCGCCTCGGTGACGGCAGGCGCGGCGGGGGCGGGGAAGGAAGCTGGTGGCGCGGAAACCAGGACTGGATTCAAGGGGGTGAGGAGGCGGAGAGACCAGAGAAGGAGAAAGCCTGGCTCGCTGGATCAGCAGGAGGAAAGGGGGCAGAAGGATAATGAAGCAGGAAAGTTGAGGTGTGGAGCCCAGTGGGTCGGGAAGATGAGAACAGTGTGGGAGGGAGCGATCAGAACCAGGAGGGCGGTGGAGATGTGGGTAGGGGTCGGAGCTGGGAGGACCTAAAAGGGAGCACAGGATGCATAGAAAATGTGCTCTGAGGTTCCAGCTGCACCGCGCGGGGGAGGTGTCAGTGAAGGGGTGGCCTTGGTCTCAGTACAGACCTCAGTACAGTCTCCACGCACCAGGCACAGGCCTACTTCAGCACAATCTCTTTTGCAGCAAGGTTGCTTTGGCCTCTATACTCGTGTCCATTCCACTGGGCCATCCTGCTTCCCCTCCAGGCACTTAAAAAAGGATGAAGCCGTCAGGCCACACTGGGGCGGCACATGTTTCTACAAATTCATATGCCATGCACCCTTAGCCACCCTCGGGGAGGCCCCCCCATTCCAGGGAATGGAGCAGGTTCCAGAATATAACTGGGAAGACAGAATAGGTAAAAGAATTGTTCATGTGGCCCCAGCCAAGGGGGGTGCATGGCATTCCTAGAGGTTTTTGAACAGGGAACTGGAAAGAGTAGGATGATGTCTTTAGCAGAGTAGTAAACAGAGGGGCATTTAGAAGTATGGGTACCTTGAGAAAAAAACAAAACGCAAAGACTTAAAGAAGACGATGGTGAGTGTTACCATCCACCACATGGACAGAAGGCACGGGTCCTGCATCTTCAAGCTCAGCATTCATCGTGCTAGTTCACCCACTAGTCCATGTCTACGGCTGGGTGTCCACCAGAGACTCAGGAAGTCACAGGGAAAGTTATGCCTGTAGGGTCTTCAGGTAGAAGGAAATGACTGAAGCAGCTGGCTCAAAAAAAAAAGATCCGAGCCTCATGGCAAATGCCAACCATATCAAACCCACCCCTTCCTCCTTCTCCACATATCTCAGGCCACCTGCTCCGCATCCCGATGCTGCTGGGGGTTCCCTTCCTGGATGGCACCACACAACTCAAGGGAGGGGTATAGTAGGACCACAGCACCCCGGGCCTTGCCCCTAAACCTGCCTCTTGAACCAGAGTCAGTTTGAGTCAACTTTTTTCCTTCTCTCCTTTTTGACCTCTCTTGGAAGTCAGGCTGTACAGATAACCCATAATAAATGTGGGGTTCTGAACTCACAGCCTGCAGTGTTTCCCCCTGCCCTCAGCACACAGCATTTGAAAAAGTCTCTGTCCATTGTTCAGGCTATAGTGGTGAGCTGTGGGACCTGGGCTCTCAGCTTGGCCACTGAGCTCATGTAATAGCAGAGTGGTTATCTCCGCAATCTGAGCTTCAAGTTACCGAGCTGTGAAAAGGGGACAATATCTACCTTAATGGGTTGTTTTCAAATTTAGGAGAGAAGACAAATTCCAGGGCCTGCTGGGAGTATGTACTCAGTGAAAGGTAGCTGATGGTATCATCATTCAGCTTCACCCATCTCAACCTCCCAGGGAACAGAACTCAGAGCACAGGCCGCTCATGACAATTTTCTAGACAGGCTTGCTTCCTGAGGCCACACTCAGATCTGCTCCCCCACGGCTATGAATACCCGTAAATGCTAGGAGCAGTGGTGAGAGGTTCAGCCATGCTGGCTGACACCAGTCCTACCCATATGGGCAAGGTGTGGAACAAACAGCAGAGGCCGCCTGTACTCCCGTGTCCAGCAGATGTCAGGGCCAAACCAGTCCAGGTAGAAAGCAGATTGGGTAGCTGCCAACTGCTAATGGAGTGATTATAGCCAGTCTCCCAACTCTCCCCCAGGGGAAACGCCAGCCAACAGCTAACCCAAAAGCTGCCCCAAGACCTCTGCTCAAGTTAATGAGACAATTGAAGAAGCAGAAGCAGCTGATGAAGGCAAAGAACTGGGCTCCTGAGAGAACCTTGAAGAATCCATGCCCCTCCCCATACCCACTGCCTTGGCCTACCTACCTTCATGCCTCCTGCTCTAAGTCATCTGCCAGGTCTAGGAGGTCAAGGACAGGCTGAGGGTCAGAAGTCTAGATCAAACCCCAACTCTGCCCTTAACTGGCGGTGTGACTTGGAGTGAACTGCTTAACCTCCTTATCTGTCAGATTTCACGTATTGTATATAAACTGTCTAGCACAGACGCTTGGTCCTCCCTCATAACTTGGATTACAACAATGCTTTGAAGTTACCCTTCGCATTTCTGGGGAAATTTCTGTCATTCAGTCAGATTAACATTCTGTATGAGATATTTTAGCCCAATTTCTTTCAGGTCCAAGGGCCTGAATAAAAAGATCACAGATAATAAGGAAAAATCAGGGTATCAGTAGGTAAGTTGAGGGCCTAAATTATCAGAGGGATCTCCTCTTTGCACTGAATTTTTTCCAATCTTCTGTACATATATACACACACACAGTTAGAGACATGCAGCCTGTGCTTCCACCTGGAAAGGGCTTGAAAAAGACATGACAAGAAATAGAAGAAAGAAGACTTTCTCATATAGAAAGTAAGTACAAACACCCCACAAAAATCTAGCAAAGGGAAGACACCATCACCCAGCACAATGTAAGGATGGTATCTTACATGATTCCTGGAAACTGAGAGACAGAGAGGTGAAGTAACTCTGAGTCGCACAGCCAGCTAAGGGCAGAGCTCAGATTAGATCTAGTCTTCTGAGCCTTAGCCCAGTGCTCTCACATGCCCACCACTCCCCTTCTACCAACTGAGGCTGGCAGCAGCTCACTGGCATCCTCGGAGTTAGGGGAAACTAAGCAGGTTTTAATCCAAACAGGATTTCCCTCAGCACCTGATATATGCCGGTGAAGGCTCATGGGGGGAACTACTCCTCCTGTCCTCCTCGAGTAAAAGTCATGGCTCACGTTTTCCTAGAGCAGCAATCAATGGACTATAAGGAAGAGAGGTGTCCCTACTTGAAGTCGACAGCAAAGGAAAGCTCAGTGAGGCAGGGCCTGCCCCTCCTTGTTCTGACAGCCCCATTCTTCACAGATCCATTCTCTCTTCATTCCCACTGCCTCTCGCCTTCACAGCAAAATAAAGAACAGGTCCAAAGGGGACTGTCAGCGGGTGGGGGGAGCCTCACAGGTGCTCCCTGTGAAAAGAAAGACACAAGCAGAGCCTCCAGTTCTCTTACACATTCACCATACCCTGATTCGCAGAAAATGAAAAGGAAGGTGGCAGGGAACTGTGACTGAGACACCATGAGTCTGTGAAGCTTCAGCTTATTAAGAACTTGAAGCCTCAAAACTACTTAGCGAGCTCTCTGCAGGAAGACACAACCTCTACCCTGACTCTCAGCAACTCTAATCCAGACTCCTGGAGCCAGACTGTGCCCTGGGCGGCCTCATCTCAGTGCTGTCACTGCCGTCTTGGATGGAGATGATCCAACATTAGTGCCTCTGTGTTAGTCCCTGGTCTAGGTGTTGGGGTTTCAGAGACTTTCAAAAGACAAAAGAGCCAGTTCTCCCAGCTGGAGTCAACTGGGAGGGAGATCGATGCAGAAATAATAGTATTATACAGTATTATGAACATGATGACCAAATTCTCTACAAGGCCCCTAAGAGGTACAAAATAGGAGTTGGCATTACCTTCATGGGGGAGGGAACAGGAGTGTTGTGAAAGATAAAGAGATATTGGTTAGCAGAGGAGGTGGAGTCAGGAATAGAACATTCCAGGCAGAGGAAAGGACCTGAGGTGTGAAACAGCAGGGCACCTTTAATGAATCGTCACCTCTATTAGGCACTGCTTGAATAGAAGTCCAAGGCGAAGATGCAGTGGGCAGGGGTTGGATTGCAGAGGACCTTACATGCCAGGTAAGTTTGAGTTGCATTCTGAGGGAATAGGGAATGCTTGAAAGCAGAAATATAACATAAATAGATTTGCACTTTACAAAAATTGCCGTCTAGTGGAGATGATGGATTGGAAGGAAAAGAAAATGGTGGCAGAGACCATGTTCCAGACTTGGCAATATCATGAACTAAATAATATAAGCCCTTCCCCAGCTTACAAAGCACATTGGGTAAAATTTAACATCCTCTTAAATGCACAGTTAAGAGAGCAAGAGAAATTCTTGGGGTCATGAAGAGAGAACTGAAAACCAGAATGGCAAATAAGGTCGACGATGCTGCTTGACGCTCAGAGGTATGGCCCTCGGTGAGTCACACCACCTGACATGGTGGGGACAGCCACGAACAGCTGTCTAAATGTCTGTTTGCTTAAATTAGCAGCAATTGAAATCATGTAAATTCAGTTCCTCCATCTCACTAGCCACATTTCAAGAACTCAAAAGCTCCTTCAGACTGGTGGCTGCTACTTGCAAAAGTGGAGACAGAACAATTCCATTTTGGCAAATGCTATCATAATACATGGATGGGAACTTGGATGTAATAGCAAAACAGTGACAGGAGATCTGCACTAGATCCAACTGAGATGACAAGGCAGAGCTGAACTTCTGACATCAAACCAAACTCGATGAAAGGGTAGACTAGAAAAATCTACTACCCAAACAGAGAAACCACATGGAAATGAATGAACATTAGTTTAGCTTGAAATGAAGTAAAAAACTCCTCTGGGAATTCATGGCCAGGGGCCTATACCAGACACAGATTTGAAATTTACATCACCTCATATTGAGAAACTAACAAAAATATTGGCTGTAGCTGAGTGATAACCTGAGGTGCCTAGCAGAAGCAAATACAAAGAGAGTTTGGAAGAATACACGTTCAACCCAGGCTTTATGGCATTTCCACAGATAGAATGCCAATAAAAGTGAATGCATGATCCAAATTACAAAACACACAAGGAAATAACCCATCCTGAATGAGAAGTAACAGATGAAAGAAACGTAAAGCAAGATTAGACACACCCTCCCCAAGAGAATTTCAGGTGGTGAAGACTGTAACACCAGCCTGTTTACAGTGATCGGGAACATAAAGAATAGGACAGAAAAAGGAAACGCATTTGGCCGTGCATCCAAGAAGAGCAATGTGTGAATCCATGATTTTTCTCCTCAAATAACCATCCATACCGACGGAAACTATTAAAACAATCAAAACGTTTTTGAAAATTACCTGAGGGTATCCAGCAAATGGAAAAACACTTATTCAAGAAAATCCATTACACAGCGGACCCCAAGGACTCCACGTCAGTGTGGCTGTACCACTGAAGGAGAAGAAACTTGGATATCAAACTAGTGGGGCTGTCAAACCGATGACTGATGTGGGATTTCACTGCTTAACACATTGCTGGAGGTTTCAAAGATGGTACCACCAGTATTACTACCTCAGTGTGAAGAAAGGGAGCATCTCTGGGGTTTCTGTGGTACTGGCAGCTACTGAGGGTCTAACAACGAGCTCAAACATGAGCACTGTGCAAGGACCACTGAACAGAGAGCCTCTGTGGAGGGCCCGCCCTATAGTCCTGATCATGGGCTTCTTTGCCTGGCACCCCTTAATCCTCTTCATAGCCTAAATGATATTCAATATCCAATAAAAGATGACTCATTCAAAGAGAAAAAAGGAAATCTACTATATCTCAGTAAAAACAGTGAGAGTTATGGGATTTAAGCTGCAATCTGCCCTGTCCCCGCTAGGCCCAGAGCCAGAGGTTCTGCCTTGTATGTATGAACAGAGTTCCGAAGCTCAACCCAAGAAGACTGACTTTATCTGGAACACTATGGGGAAGACAAATTGTTGAAAACAATGGTCTTGTGATAGGGAATTTAGAGGAGAGGACACCTCCACACTGGCAACAATGAAACAGTAGACTAGTTGGAAGTTTAACAGAGAGAACCAGGTAGGAGGCAAAAAGAACCCTCCTATGGTTAGAAAATACCTCAAAGACTGGTCTCAATAGCTACCCCAGCATAGCTACCCCAGTAAAGGCACCTAGCTTTATTAAATTAAACTAGGGGGCAGTTTATGCCCCAGGACAATGTCAAAAATAACAGAGCAATGAGCTGGCAATTAATGGAGAGTAACAGCTGGGGGTGTGCACCAGTAGAGATGGAGCAGCCAGAGGATGACAAGGTCAGGGAAATAGACAGTCAATGAGAATCCAGCTGAAACGACAGCCATCTCCTGGAAAAGGAAGACTGTGCATGTCTGAGGCTTGAACTTCTGAGGAGTGACGTCAAAGGCTTCACACCCCAGGGAAAGCAGAACTTCCCTGAAGTAACCCAGCCATGTCACCAAACAAACATAAAGCAAACACCAAGTAACAAAAAATTCTGGGGAAAGGGGGAGGGATCATGATCAGTTTCTAGAGTTGCTACATTATCTTAGAAGTCCAGTTTTCAACAAAACAATGTAAAACATACAAAGAAATAGGAAAGTATGACCCAAACTGGGGGGCGTGGGGGAGTCAGACAACAGAAATTGCCTTTGAAGGGCATAAGTTGGATTCAGCAGACAAAAACTTCAAACCAGCTACTATAAATATATTCTAAGAACTAAAAGAAACCATGCTTAAAGAATTAAAGGAAAGTGTGAGAACAATGTCTCATCAAACAGACCATCTATAAAGAGATATAATTAACAGTAGTTTAAAAAAAAGAACCAGGAAGATCTGAAACCACAAAATCCCTTACAAAGATGGAAAACATAGGCAATAAACACCTTGACATTGGTCTTGGCTATGATATTTTGGATTTGACACCAAAAGCAAAGAAAAAGCAAAACCAAACAAGTGGCACTATATCAAACTAAAAAGTTTCTGCACAGCAAAAGACACTATCAACAAAATGAAAAGGCAACCTACCAAGTGGGAGAAAATATCTGCAAATCATATAACTGATACGGGGTTAATATCTAGAATATATAAAGAATTCACACCACTCAATTGTAAAAACAAAACACAAGCCAATGAAGAATTGGGCAGAAGACCTGAAAATATATTTTTCCAAGGAAGGTATAAAAGGCCAACAGATACATGAAAAGATGCTCAATATTACTAATCAACAGGGAAATGCAAAGCAAAGCTACAATAAGATATCACCTCACACCTATCAGAATGACTGTCCACAAAAACACAAGAAACAAGTGTTGGTGAGGAAGGAGGAAAGAGAACTCTTGTGCACTCTGGGTAGGACTATTAATTGATGTAACACTATGGAGTCTCCTCAAAAAAATTAAAAAACAAGTGCCTACCTGTAGCTCAGGTGGTTAAGGCACAGGCTATGAAAGCCATGGACCCAGGTTTGGGAAATGGGACTAGGAGAAAAAAGTTACAAAAAAAAATTTTTTAATTAAAAAACAGAACTACCATATGATCCAGCAATTCTATCTTGGATATTTATCTGAAGGAAACTAAAACACTAACTTGCAAAGGTTAATCACCCCTAAGTTCATTGCATTATTTACAATAGCCAAGACATGGAAGCAACCTAAGTGTTTATTAATGGATATGAGCAAATATAGAAAATATTACATATACACACAGACACAGGAATATTACTCATCCATAAAAAAGAAGGAAATCTTGCCATTTACAACCACATGGATGGACCTTGAAGGCATTATGCTAAGTGAAATAAGATTGAGAAAGATAAGTACAAATATGATCTTGCTTATAGGAATATAAAAACAAAACTCATAGATACAGAGAACAGATTGGTGATTTTCACTGACAAGGGGTAGGGTATGAATGAAATGGGTAAATGTGGTCAAGAAGTACAAACTTCTAGTTATAAATAAGTAGGTCACAGTATATAATGCACAGCATGGCAACTATAGTCAACATTGCTGCACTATATATTCAAAAGTAGTCGAGAGTAAATTTAAAAGTGTTCAACACAAGAAAAAAAAAAAAGACAACCAGGTGTGGTAATGATGGTTATTTTGTAATACATACAAATACTGAATCATGTTGGGAACCTAACACTAATACAATGTCATATGTCAATTACATCTCAATTTTTTTAAAAAAGAGCCAGGTGGAAATTGTGGAGTTGAAAAGCACAATAACTAAAAGGAAGAATTCATCAGAGACTCAACAGTCCATTTGAACTGGCAGAATAAAGACTCAGCATATTTAAAGATACAATGTTAGAGATTAAACAACCTAAAGAACCAAAAGAAACAAAGAATGTAGAAAAAAGACCAACAGAATCTCAGATTGATATGAGACATCATGAACTATAACACACACATGATGGAGCACCTGAAGGAGAGGAAAGGAGACAAAAATTCAAAGAAATGATATCTGAAAACTTCCCAAATGTGATGAAAAACATTAATCTCTACGTCCAAGAAATTAGCAAACTCAAAGTAGGATAAATGTAATGAGATCTAACCAGACACATCATAGTCAAATGCTGAAAGCTATGTCTAAGAGAAAGTCTTGAAAACAGCAAGAGAAAAACTGTATCTCATACAAAGAAAACTGAGTAAAATAAAATAAATAGTTAAATTCTCATCAGAAAAAGTGGTGGTAGCCAGAAGGCAATGACTTTTTTTTTTTTTTTTAAAGACAGGAGAAAGAAGCACTTTATTTAATGTTTATTTAATTGTTTACACTGGTTGTTTCCCCAGACCTGAGACTCAAATCCAGGGGTATGTGGACTATACTCCTTTGGAAGCAACAGATCTAACCACTGTCCCACCAGGGTGCACCTGACATTTCAACATGCCTAAAGAAAAAGTACAAAAATGATTCTTATAGCTAGCAAACCAGTATTTCAAAAATGAAGGTGAAATCAAGACATTTCTAGATAAACAAAATCTAAGAGAACCTGTTGCTAGCAGCCCTGCCTTATAAGGAATACTATCCTGAAGGAAGTTCAGGCTGAAAACAAAAATTCAAATGAAGTGCGCATGTGCGTCATATGTATACACACACACACACACACACACACACACATGCCAGTAAAGATCATTATGTAGGTAATTATAAAAGATAGTCTAAGAAATAGAAATAACCTCACTGCACACTGGCACCACCCTGTGGCTCTGCAGTTAAGTCTACGGCTCTGCATGAACTACAGTTCATGTAAAGCCCAAGGATCAGAGTTCGCAGCCTGGGACCAGGGGGAGAACAACCAACATAATGCATGGATAAACACTTCCTTCTCTCTCTTCCTGTCTGTGCATCCTTCGTCTAAATAAATAAACTATTATTATTTAAAAAGAATTAGGAAATCGGTCAAGATGGAGACCTGGAAGGACTTGTTGTGGGAGGACATGTTGGACCCCCCTCTCCACAGAACAACTAGCAATCACCTATTCTTCAGATACACACAGCATGGAAGGACTGCCCTGGAGGCTGCAGACACAGCAGCGATCACCACCACAAGGATAGGTGAAGGCGTCAGGGTTCAGAGCTGCATCACAGATTCGGAACTCTCAGCCTCAGTGGGGAGAAAAAGGTGGCAGAGCGGGTGGAACCACTGAAAGAACCAAGTCTCCCAGGCATCACTCTGAGGGTAGCAGGGAGCCCACCTAGCACGACTGGGACATGGAGCAGGGGGAGAGAGTCTTGGTGCAAGGCAGAAGGAGGACAGGTGCCCAGGTGGACTGAGTGGGAGCCCCCAAAGGAAAATTACGCTGGGCGCTGCCATAATCAGAAGGCAGCTAGGAGAATGCCCACCCCCACCCTCTCCCTCCATATTGCTTCAGAGCCACAGGAGCCACCCACAAATGGAAATTCCATCCCCAGCTTAGAGGAAGAAGTGAGTCCCAGAAGGAGGGAACCTTTAAGGCTACCCACAGTGCCACCCTGTGGATGGAGGTGGAACTGCAGCCCAACTGCTGACTATGGACCAGTGACAAGGCGGCCGCTATTGTTCAGAGCTGGGACTGGGGGAAGGCTCTGCATCCCCCACACAGACTCCAAACTCATAGGCTGAACCCTCAGGTCCCAACGCAGGATCCACCTAAGAAAGTCAACCAGCGGTGACGCCACACAGCTCAAGAAATCCCACTGTTCAAATCAAGATCCAGGTTTCTCTGGTGCAAGTTGATTCCCCACACAAGGCATCACTGCAGGGAAACCTAACCCACAGAAACACAAGCAGGATGCCAAACAGAACGAAGACGGAGAAATATATGCTAACAAACAGATCCAATTAAAACCCCAGGGGAAAACCTGAATACAACAGACATGTGCAAGCTAGCTGAAGAAGAATTTAGGACGAGAGTGATAAACATACTCGTGGAAACCAAGAAAACACTAGAGGAAAAGAAAGAGAACAACAAAAGAGAGAGAGAAGAAATGAAGCAAGATATCAAAGAAATGAAGAACACGAGAGCTGAAGTAAAGAACTCAGTAGAGGGACTCAAGAATGGATGGATGAAGCCTTCAATGGAATCAGTGAGCTAGAGGACAGGGCAGAGGAACGCACTCAGGCAGACCAGCAAAGAGAGAAAAGAATGAAATGAAATGAAGAAGGCATTCCGACCTATGGGATAACATCAAAAGGAACAACATTTGCATCATTGGGATTCCAGAAGGAAAGGATAGAGAAAGGGGGGCAGAAACTGTATTTGAGGAAATAATAGCTGAGCTCTTCCCTCATCCAGGAATGAAGCAAGCCTCCAGACTCAGGAAGTTCAAAGAGCTCCTAATAAAAGAAATGGAGACAGACTTACACCTAGAAACATTGTCATCAAAATGTCAAAACTACAAGATAAAGAGAGAATCTGAAAAGCAGCTAGAGAAAAATAAGTCACATACAAAGGAGTCCCCATAACATTGTCAATAGATTTCTCAACTGAAACTCTACAGGTTAGGAGGGAATGGTATGATATATTCAAAGTACTGGAAAAAAAGGATGTTCAACCAAGGATACTATACCCTGCGAGATTATCATTCAGAAATGAAGGAATGATGAAAAGCTTTTACAATAAGCAAAAGTTAAAGGAATTCATCAGTTCAAAACCTCGCTAGTGTTTTTCAAAAGACTAAAGGGTGCTCTACAAAGTGTAAAGAAACCTCACTTAAAAACAGTAAGACATCAAAAATAAAAGTGGGGAGGAGGAGAGAAGAAAAAAAATGTGGATGGTCAGAATGAGTGTAAGACTAATCTGTTTTTAAATAAAAATAGGAAATAAACATAGACTTCTTAATGCTAAGCTCAGGGTAACCTCAAAATACATCTCCAGGGAAATAGCAAAGGAGAAAACAAAAAGGAAAACCAATCAAAACATAACTACACCCAATGCACCTAAGATGATAAAGGAAATAATAACAGACATTAGAACGCTTGTACGGTGTGCAAATACTCATAGACTGAGATGCAATTTCACTATCCTAAAATGAATACAGCCTTGTAAACAAAAGAAATCATAAAATCATTATTAAAAATATATAACCCAGTAAGATACAGAATAGGCAACCTGAACGGCCAATCAATGTGCAAAGAAATTTGCTTATAAATAAAGAAGAGCAAATTAAAACCACAGCACATACTGGACACATACTGCTATGCAAGTATTGGTTGTCATAAAAGGACCAAATTCAATATGCCCTAGTGACCCAGGCACTAAACTAGCAGCTGGGGCACAGATCAGTCACATAAAGTCTAAGGACTTGGGTTCACTACCAGTGGCCAAGAGGAACAACCAAAATTTTTTAAAGTGAAACTTCCTCCTCTTCCTTCCTCTCTTTAAACAAAGCACCACCAAATTCCAGAAAGACATGGTATTTAGATATACGAAATAACGTAGCCTCAAATTATATAAAGCAAAAACGGATACTGTTATAATGCGTCATTGACAAATAATAATAGTGAATGATGTAATTATATCTTTTTTTTTCTTAAAGGAAAGGTGCAGGAAGGAATGAAGGTGAGCAGAGGCAGGCAGACAGAGAGAGGAAAAGGAAGCATTTGTTTATTTTATTTAGTTGCTCATCTTGGTTTTTCCCACCAGTCCCATGATGCGAACCTGGGACCTTGGGATGTATGTGGCCTGCGCCCAACCCCTACTCCACCAGGAGACATTGTACATACACCTCTTAGTAGCTGAGAGTAAACAGATAAAACATCATCGAAGATAAATACAATGTGAACATATCATTAACAGTATGCTCTAATAACTGAATATAAAACTATGTTCCCAAAATATTAGACACTATACAATGTTTATAAATATGTGAGTAATACATATAAAACCTGACCATATACAGAACATATTCCTTCACCTCAAAGTGACATTAGAACACAGTAATAAAAAGACAGGCACAGCTTTGTGGCTCAATTGATTGAAACGCCTTGGGTGCAGGTCACGTAAAGCCCAAAGATCCAGGTTTGAGACCTGAGGCCGCGGACCGGGTGGTTGGGAGAAAGCCAAAATGAACAAATAAATGAAAATGCTTCTTCCTCTTCCTACCTTCCTCTTTTATTATTTTTTAATAGTAAGCAAACTCTTCATATATTTGGAAATTTTAAAACATACCTCTAAGTAACTTATGCAAAACTTAAGAAATATTTAAAACTAACTCTGATCATGAAAATACTACCCATCGATGAATGGATAAAGAAGATGTGGTACATTTATACAGTGGAATACTCTACAGCCCTTAGAAGAGATGGAACCCTGTCATCTGAATCAACATGGATGGAACTAGAGGGGATGATGCTAAGTGAGACAAGTCAAAAGAAGAAAGACAGAGACCAGATGACCTCGCTCATAGGTGGAATGTGAATAGATAAAACAAAGGAACAGATGAAACATAACCAACTCTGAAACATTTGCAACAGAACCGAGGTTACCAAAAGGAAGCAGGCCGGGGAGAGGAGGGGGTTGGGGGTTGAGGCAGATGGTGGAGGAGCCCACTGGACAACGGGGAAGAAAACTTGGTGATTTGGTGGAGGGCATGGTGTGTTGAAATAGATTTAAGAAATGGGGAATCTATACATAGG
>RJWH01008463.1:0-30242 GCA_004363575.1 Solenodon paradoxus
GGTGTCTGGGGGAAACTGGGGGCCCAGGGTGCTGGGTTGCTGGGCACCTTTCCTCCGTGCAGACCCTGATCACAGGCCTGGAGAGCCTCCTGGGGACACTGGCGAGGCCTGCACTGTTCCAGTGAGGGCCCAGTGGGGTTAGCCTGTTCTGTCAGGGAGCCTGCCTCCTGGAGTCAGGGCCGGTGCCAGAGGCCTGGCCTGGGAACCCTCGCCGCATGTCCCCAAAGCTGTGCTCCGGCCCCGCGGCCCCACCTGAGCACCCATCCAGTTGGTCAGCAGGCCAGGGGCTGCCCCCGTGCTCCTTTGTCATGTGGGTGTCACTGAAGGAGCCAGGCCTGTAGGGCCACTGCACCGTGGAGCTCGGACTCTGGAGTCTGGGGACCACCTGGGACCTCGTGGGTGTCCCCGGAAACACCGAGACCCGCAGCACAGTGCTCTCAAGTGAGTCGTGGGCACAGGTGGGAGGAGCATGCAGCCCAGACCGGGGGCCCCACAGTGGAGGGAGGATGAGGGAGGTGAGCAAGGAGGGGCCGAGTCTCAGCTTGGGGACCCTCACCCTGAGGTGCGGTCACTTGAAGGTCGGGTGGCAGCTGGGGTGCCCGCCCGCATCACTGTCACCTCGTCCATGGGCTCCGCCACCTACCTGCAGAGCCTGTCCCCACCCGGCAGCATTCCTGTACCTGAGCGCCACCCCTCTCCTCCGAACCGCACTGGCCCACCTCACTGGCACCCCCTCTGCCCTCCTGCCCTGTCTCTCTGGGGGTGCCACCACCCCAATCCCACCTGGGGTCTCTGTGCCCGTCCACACACTCCTTCAGGTGTGTGGCTCTCTGCCCCACCAGGCGGCCCTGCGTTCTGTGGGCTCCGATGCAGAGCCCCGCAGGTTGGGCGTCGGTCATGGCGAAAGTATGTCCCCGAAGCCCTGAGTATCCTAACCTCTGAGGATGGAAACTCGTCAGGAAATAGAGTCTGAAGGTGCCATCAAGTGCCCCGACAAGCTGCCACCACACCAGGACACGAGGGGGAGCCCGTGCGCACAGAGGCAGAGACCCAGGTGCAGCTGGGCGGAGAGGTGCCTCTGTGCCTCCGGGAGCCGCCTGCCGATCCGTCTCGAGAGGAGAGGAGGTGCTCGGGCTGGGCCCTGTCACGGCAGCCCTGGGACCTGCACAGGGCACAGAACAGGCGCGTGGCCAGTGTTTCTGAGGGAGCAGGTACTCTGGGAAGGGCCAGGATGGTCCCCATTGAGCTGGCTCCGGGGCTCCGCATGCCCGAGTTCAGCCAGCTCTGCGCCCTCTGGCCGGCCCACCCCACCTGGCTGTGGCCCCGTCTGGCTTCCGGGTTCCTGGGGTGCACATCCGGGCCCCTGGATGCACCTGCTGCCCCAGGATCTCCCTTGCCAGTGGCCCCTGCACCCCAAACAGTGATTTCCAAGCTATGTCCAGTCCTTCTTCCCCAGGTCTCCCTCCCCAGGTGGGTGCAGGGCGGCCCTGAGCTGGGTTCCTGGGCACCAAGCTGGCCCTGCCTTCCCTCCAGCCCTCGGGTGCAGCCCCGCTCCGGGTAGCATCCTGCTGGGACCCTCCCCAGCCAGCCCGGCCGGTGGGTCCTCACTCTGCTGCGTGAGCAAATGACCCGATGGCAGGCTCCCTGAGCGGGGGAGTGGGAGGCGCTCTTCTTCTGCAGACGGGCTGCTCCCCATATTTCTGGGGGAGCAGCTGGGTGCCAGAGAGCCTGGCGGGGCGGGGGGGCGGGGCGCAGGCCTCACGTCTTTCTTGCAGCAGCCTCGTTCCTGAAGAGCTCGCCTTCCTCCTGAGACAGGCTGCCCAGGGCTGCAGGCTCGCTGACGGGAGGGTCAGCTGTCCAGCAGGAGCCCAGAAGGAGTGACGGTTGTGGTGTCACTGCGAGCGTCCCCCAGCAGGGCCTGGGGTGGCTTCTGTGGACACACATGGCTACAGTGCCTGCCCAGGCCATGCAGGGACACTGCCGGGGGCTTGGATCCTCAGCTCAGGATGCCCACTCTGGAGGGAACCCTGACCCCAGAGGGTGCTGAGAGGGCCTGGAGGCGCTGGCCCATTGGGCAGAGCAGGCTGCTCCAATGTCTCCGGCTCCCTGGGGTCCCAGGAGGCGCTAATAGTTACCTCAAGGACACTGGAGATGCCGACCCCTTTGAGCTATTTTGTAGGTAGGTTTACGGTCAAATTTTTTGACAGGTTTTTAATATTTTTGCAAATGATTTTTTCAAAGGCGCTTTCTGGATGTGCCCCGGGAGAGTAGCAGTTGGGTTTGCTGCCTCTGCTGGTACAGTCCACACACATCCCAAGGACCCCAGTTCACATCCTGAGGCCAGGGAACAACCAAGATGACCAACTAAATAAAAGGAATAAAAGGAATGCTTCCTCCTCCTCCTCCTCCTCTTGCCTGCCTGCTCGCCTTCATTCCTGCCTGTGCTTTTCCTTTAAATAAATAAATACAATAAAGAGCTCTCTGGGAAGGAGGCTGTGGGTATGGAAAAGGCCGAATCAGACCCGGAGAGACACCAGCCGGAGACTGGGGGCCGGGGCCTGGGGCTGGGTGGGGTCTCGCGGCGGCAGTGGGGCCGAGGAGGAGAACCTGCCACCTGGTCTGAGGCCCCCTGGTATGCGGGCGAGTGGGACTCTGCTCTGAGCTCCGTCCCACTGGCCAAAACCGGGTCAGCCCATGTGTGGGGAAACCGAGGCTGGCAGCGCGCTCCAGGGCAGGAGTCTGAACCACAGTCTTCGAATCCGCTAGGGAGTGTGGTCCATTGGGTTGAGCCTGCGACCCCTGAGGGTCTGGGTCCCTGGATCCCCTCAGAGGGGCCGGCAGACCTGGTGGCAGAACACCTGGCCAGACCCTGGGGCGGTGGGCAGCCTGGGGGGTGTGGGCAGGTGGGAGGCATCCGTGCTCACTGCTGTGTGAAGGCCAGCTGGGCCCGGCTGCAGGGGACTGAGCAGCGGCCTTCTGGGGGGCAGCTGGGGTCCTTCAGGTGCTCATCAGTCCAGCCACGTGCCCCTCCTAGCAGTGTGGGCAGCATGGCCAGGAGGCCCTCACCCACTCTCTGGAGCCTGGGCCAGGCCTAGGGAGCCCACACCCCTCAGAGAAGGTTGTACACGCTAGCTGGCTCCTGGCAGGGAGCCCCCCAGCGCTCAAGAGGCAGGCCTGGGCTGGGGGCGCCCCATCGGCTGCCTCCCAGCACCCTGGGTGTGGCGCTCATGGAAAATGTGAGTCTCTCCTCCTGGCTGCCGGCTCCCTCTGGCCCCTCCTCGCCTGGGGCATCAGCAGACACCTCTTCCTGGCAGCAGAGTCTGGCACGACCCCACCCGCCTGGGTGGCGGGCTGCTCTGGGGTGTCTGCTGGGAGGCCATGTGGAAAGGCCACCCCATCCATCACTGGCGGTCGGGGCAGCGCGGCGGGGATTCTGTCCCCGGAGGCCTTGTCTCCAGACGCAGGCCCCACCTCTCTCCCAGGTGGGACAGAACGCACAGGGGTCCAGAGGGCCGTCCCACCCCACAAGGCCCACTGTCCCTCCACTCAGTAAGTGGGCGGGGAGGCAGGGCCAGCCCCAGCCCCCTCCTGCCCAGTGCACCGACCCTGCAGCCTGCCTTCCCGTCTCCGGACGGTCTGCTCAGCTAAGGGACAGGACAGGGCCACCGCCTGGACGTGCAGCTTGGGAAAGCTGGGTTCAGGTCCCTGCCTGTGGCCCTGGGGACCCAGTCCATACAGTGTGCTGTCAGGGTGAGGCCCTCTTTCTGGTGGCAGCTCCTCGGCCAGGGGTGAAAAAGCCTGGGCAGTGTCTGTGTGGAGTCCACCACCGGCACCCAGCCAGGGCAGGTCCCAGGGGCTCCCGGGAGAATCTGCCAGCACCTCCCAGCCGGTCATGTCTGCAGCGATGGCACTTTGTATGCAAGTAAATCACATTCAGAGAAGCGAGGTTAGGGCTCCAAGGTGAGTGGGGGGCACATGTCACCCCCGGGCTGTGTCCCAGCTCTCAGGAGCCGTCAGGTGGGGTCCCCGGGAAGCAGGGCCCAGGCTCCCCCATGCAGCGCTCCACAGGGATGGTTCCAGGGAGAAGGGCCGGGCGTGCGACAGGAAATGCCCAGAGCCACCCCCACTGATTGCAGGGCCCAAGCCCTGTATCCGTGGCCGTGTCCATCACACCTTGCACGTGGGACCCAGACCCCGGGTCCCGCTGGCCCAGGGTTGCTTCTGGGGGTGGCGGGACAGCGCTGGGCTGCAGGGTTGGGCCTACTTCCGGCTACCTCTGCGCCCCCTCCCAGCTGGCACATCCTGTTCACACGGGAAATGAGGATTCTCATCCTGCCGTGACCATGTCCAGCCGCCCTTGCGAAGGTCCAGAGAGGAAGCAGCAAGTCAGAGTTTGTCCCCTGGGCACAGACCGCGCCCCCGCACCCCCTGCCCCCATGCCTTCCTGAGATTCACCAGCGCTGGGGCTCTGCTGCTCCCTTGAACCCGACACAGAGGAGCCTGCAGCTCTGCCTGCCGGCAGGGAGGGACACTGGGCTGGGGACGCCGGGCTGTCCTGGGCACCTCCCTGCTGCCAGGCCCCGGCTCTCCTCCAGGGTCCTTCCCGCAGCGCTCGGCTGGCGCCTGGCAGACTGGGGGCTCTCGGCTCGCCTCCCCAGGCTGCCTTCCCAGGACAGGAAGCCCGCAGGCCAGCCCCGTCACTGAACTTGTCGGGTGAAGGGTGAAGAGGGCATCATGTCTAGGGCCAAACTTGCTGTGGCCCCTTTTAAATCGTTTCTCAATATTCCAGAAACCCTAAGAAAACAAATCATGCAACCTCCTCAGCCCTAGGAGGCCCCAGGTCTCCTCATCCTGGGGGACTGGGGCTGGCTGGCTCATAGCCAGTCGGGGTGCCCCCACCAGGCCCAGGAGGCGTGAGGGGCCCAGCACCCACCTTTCGGACCTGGCGCCGCTGCGGCCGGGATGGTCCTCCAGGGGAAGCTGCCCTTTGGTTTATGGCTTTTTTTTTTTCCGGAGACCTTTGCCCTGGGATCCCCAAGCACCCCGCTGTGGTGGACATCCCCAAGGTCAGTAACCCTGGCTGCCCTGCCCAGGGCGCCGGGATGTGGGCCGCCCCTTCCAACAGCCTGCCTGGACTGGGGCGAGGTCATGGGCCACACGTGGGGCAGCTTCTCAGCCAGTGTGGACGCCGGCGGGAGCGAGCTAGCTGGGATGGGGGCCAGCCCACTGGGGGGCATGGCCTGTGTGGGTGGACACTCGCTGATCTGAGGGTCCCTGGGTGCGCAGGGTTTGCAGTCTGTCCCCAACATGCACCCATCCCCGTGCGCCCCAAGCATGTCCGGCCAAGGACATGCGGGTCTGGGACCAGGAGTGGCTCGTGGCTGAGATCTGTGTGACGCCATTTGGCCAGTACCACCCTGTGCCCACACCTTCTGGGTACCTGGGATCATGGGTGGAATTGCGTGCCTCACCTGGTCCTGGGGTCCTGGGCAGTGAATGGGGGACACGGGACTCCCCCGAGCCCCCGAAGACCTCACAGTTTCCCCGAGGGATGCAGAGGGCCCCACCTGTCCCACCCTGCAGAGGCGGCTCCGGGCCACTTTGGGAAAAGGGGCCTTTCTGAACCTTGACCGCGTGGCTTTAGATCTGCTTTGGGACATGAGAGACAAGGCGAGACAGAGACACAGAGAAAGGCACAGAGATGGAGAGAGACAGAGATGGGAAGGCAGAGACTCAGAGACACAGACACAGAGACACAGACACGGAGACTCAGAGATGGGGAGACACAGACAGAGTCTTGACCCCAAGCTTCCTGCTTGGGACGCACACAGGGTGGAGGCCCCTCAGGAGGGGAGGGAGCCAGGGTCAGGCGTCCTTCTCCAGGTCAAGGAGCAGGTTAGCCGTGTCAGGAGGCCTGGCTTTCGCCACAGGGCGCGGGAGGGGTGAGCTGGGCACAAAGCCCTGGGCAGCCGATGAGTGGGGGGCGGCGACAGATGCTACCTGGAGACCCGGGGGCTGAGAGGGGACAGGGAGTGGCTCTCATTGTCCTTGGAGGGGCTCTGACTGTCCACCTTTCTCTGAGAGACGCTGCACTTTCAGGTGGCCTCACCCCTCAGGTCACCCTGGCGCAGTACCCACAGGCCCTCCCGTCCCCACCCCAGCGGCCCACCCTGGGCTCAGCGGGGTCGCCCAGGCAGCACCTTTGACAGTGACAGGGCGCTCTGGGGAGGGCGGGCCGGGGCGGCCAGACAGGGCCACTCTCCACTTGGATCCGTCTTCCTGGAGCTGGGACTCGAGACTGTTACCACCTGCGACACACGGAGCCAGCCGACTTCTGAGGGGGTCAGCCAGGGTCCCCCGTCCCGTGGGATGGGTGGGCCCACGGGGGGCTCTGGAGCAGGCCGGAGGGTGAGCGGGGGAGGCGGGCCACACTGAGACGGCCTGGGGACCGAGGACACCAGAGGGGCAGTGCAGGGCCTGGATCCCACTGAGGAGGGAGACCCAAGACGGCCGGCCCTCTGGGGACATCAAGGACCAGCTTGAGGTCCTGGGGAGCGCAGTGTCCCTGCTGCAGGGTCAGGGGGTCAGGTGGGATCAGAGGGCCAGAGAGGTCAGGTGGGGTCAGGAGGCGTCAGGGTGGGCTGGGGGGTCGGGGGTTCAGGGGTCAGGTGGGCAGGGTGCTGCTCCGGGCCGGCCCCACGGCCCCCACACCCTCGGCTCCAGGGGCCCCCTTTTCTCATTGTCCCTTGCCCGTGGCTAGATTTAACTATAAAGCGCAATAAATCACAGATCCGGAAAAACAGCCCCGTCTCCACAAAGGACGTGTCTGTCCTCCGATGACTAACGGCTCTGAACGAACATCGTTTCGTATTTATAACTTCCGGGACGGAGCCCCCAGATGTTGCTGGGAGATCCTGCCGGCGTTCGGGTATTTTTAGAGCATTGTCTGCCTGACCAGCCCCTGGGCCAGTCTTGGACCTGACGAGGGAGGCGGGCGTCCGGGCAGTGGGCGCCCCCCGGGCCCCTGGGAGGTGGGCCTCCAAAGGTCCTCCCTGGACACCCACTGCGTGCAGACCAAGTGGGGCCGGGGCTGCCCAGAGACCCCGCCTCGTCTGGGGGCAAGCGCATAGGCTCAGGGAAACAGGGGTGCTGCCGGATCTCGGGGTGCTGTTGAGCTGGGCTGAGGCCCCAAGTGGGGCTCAGGGTCAGGGTGGGGAGCCAAGGACCGGGCAGCGAGGGGCGGGGCGGGCCAGGCGCCGAGGATTTGTGCCTGTCCGTCCTCCTGGGCCCCAGGGGCCGAACCTCCCATCTGGGCGTCAGGGAGCTGGCAGGGCTGGATGCGGTTCAGACTGTTGACCCTGGCAGACGGGGCCTCCTTGGGCAAGAGGCTGGACAGAGGTTGAGGGTCTGACTGTTTTCTCTGCTGGCAGGGCTCGTCTGCAGACCCCAGGGCCGGGGAAGGGCGAGGGCAGGCAGCCGGCGCCGGAGGCCAGGCCGTGCCGTTCAGCCCCGGACCAGGACGTCCCTGAGGACCGGTCACTGCCGGCTGCCTGACTGTCACGATCGGTCCGTTCTCTCCCAGGACGGGGGTGGCCCTGAGGAGAGGGTCTGGGGAGCCCATCGCAGCCTGGAGACCCTTGGGTCCAGCGGGGATGCTCTGCAGGCTCCCACTGAGGGGCCAGGCCTCAGAGAGGCTCTTGGCCTTGGAGTGCACACGTCCTTGATTTGAGTGCGTGGCTCCCTTTCATTCATGAAGCAAACGGGAGATTTATCCGAGCGTGTCTGTGACCGCTGCAGGCCTCCGAAGGTGGACCGAGCGCTGAGTCCGCAGAGCCAGCCCTGGGGGCGGCTTTCGAGGGCTCTGGCCGGGAGTGGATGGCTTGGCCTGTCAGTCAGGAAGGCTGCAGGCTGGGCCCGAGTCTTAAATTCTTCACTGAGAATCCCGGTGGCTTCTGGGGAGAAGGCCTGTGGGAGGAGTGGGGGTTTGCACTGGCGGAGCCGAGGTATTAAGGGCTCTGTGTTTAGTTCGAAAGCTCCAGAAAATCTCATTAGGCTCCCCCTCGCTGTCTGACAGCAGGACGCCGGCCAGGCTCACGGCGAGGGGCTGCCCCCATCCTCTCCCGCGGCTCAGGGCAGAGGGCATGGGGAAGGAGCCAGAGACCCGTCTGCTAGTCTCATCCTGCCGGCCGTGACGGATTTTCCAGCTCGGCTGGAACTCACACCAGCCGCTCCCTGGAGCCGGGGTCCCAGACCCTCTTCTGTCCTCCCTTCCCCCAGTCCTCCACCTAAGGGTTCGGGCCAGCAGCCACCACGTTCAAACTGATGACCCTTTTCCACCTTCCACGGAGACCCCACCCCTAGGGCCCTGAGATTTCTTAGCCGATCAAGACCATGCTCGGTTCCAGGGGCTGAAGGACACATTTCTCGCTGGCCGGTGTCCTGCGGTGATCAGAGCTCTGCCTTGGGCTCGGAAGTCAGGGGTCACCCCTGTGGACACCCGGGGACACTGCCCAGTGGACAGGGTAGAGGACCCCTGGCTGGCCAGCCTCAGGGCTATAGGCCCTCCCGACTCTTGCACCAGCTTTGGAGCCGCTGGGAGGATGTGGGTGCTGCCCGGGTCAGCAGTCCCGACCAGCCTGATTTCACTCAAGGTCTTCGTAAAAGGCCTCTCCTACCACCAGGTGTGTGCTGACCGACCCCCACCCCCCGACCTTCCTCAGTGTCCTTGGGGGCCTGCAGGGGCTGACGAGGGTCAGTGAGGCCCATAGGGCCTCCTGGGACCCTGTCCAGCAGGCGTATGAGTGAATAAGACCTCAGCCCCAGGACAGGTCACTGAGAAACAGGGACTGGCTCTCAGAGCAAGGCAGGCACAGAGTTGGGGGTGCAGACTGTACTTGACCCTTGTCTGCCTCCATCTCTGTCTCTGTCTCCGTCTCTCTCCCCGTGTCTCTGTCTCTGTCTCCATCTCTGGCACAGAGGATCAGCCTCTCCCTTCCTCCGGCTTGTGTGCCCTGCTCAGATCCAGCTTAATTGGCCCACGTTCCTGGCCACCGGGGCCCCTCCGAGAGCAAGAGCCCGGGGCCCTGCTTGCGGCCGTGTTCTGAGGCCCTCTGCTTGTTGAAAAATGGAGAAATGCCAGAATGGGGCTTTGAGGTTGCGCAGTCTCAGAATGCTTACATCGGATGGCTTGGCACACTTCACACGCAGAGACGGAGAACCAGGGGTCCGGAGGCCGGCGCGAGCCCGGGGTCGGCTGGGGCGGGGCGTTGGGACTGTCCCCCGGCTCTGCCCAGAACCATTTCCAAACGGGAACCAGAACCCAGAGTCCACAGCCGGTGGGTGGGGTCCGTGCCACTGACCCCATGCTCTGGGTCTGGCCCAGGCCTTGGAGGAGCCCTTCCCTCTGTCCTTTCCTGCTGTCCTAGCAGGACTGAGAGACCACAGCGCCTCAGGATGGACGCTGTCCCCGTGGTGGGGGGCTTCGGGGTAGGCGGTCCTGGGTGTAGCTGCCAAGCCCACCGCCTGCCCGTAGCGCCAGGCACGTGGGTCATTTGGTCGCTGGTTCCATATCCCGAGTGTCAGGCAGATGCTGGTTCCCCGGGGACTGGGGCAGGCAGGCTGGCGAGGCCCTGCTATCAGGGACATGCAAGTGTGGTGACCGAGTGGACGTGTGCCAGGTGGGTGTGGCACCTGCAGAACAGAGGCTTGAGGGGACCCTGCTGGGAGCATGTGGACTGAGGCCAGCCGGCCAGGAAGTGACCGGGAGGGGCGGGAGGCCTCCATCCACAGGAAGCGCAGGCAGTGGGGTCCAGGCCTGGCTTGGAGGGAGAGAAAGCAGGAGGGAGCGTGAGCCCACCCATCAGAGCCCCGTGGGGGCCCAGCTGCCCAGGCTACCTCCAGCCCCTGCCGGCCTTGCTCCAGGTCACTCTGGGCAGGGAGAAGCCCCCGGGCAGGCTGCCTTTGCTGTCTCCTCCTGGTGACGCGCTGACGCGAGGAGTTCCGGGAAAATACCGAAGAGTCTGCAGCTGCCAGAGTCTGAGACTCAGTCTTCAAAGGCTCCCGACACCATTCCCTCTGGCCAGGCGTGCAGTTACGTCCACTCCGCCAGGGCAGCCCTGGGACGCCTGTGATAGCTGCGCCCGTGGGTCTGGAGGGCCTGGCGCTGCCTGAGACTGGCTCTGTGCAACGGGCGGCTGCAGAGCCCGCCCGGCACCAAGTCACCGGACGGCTGCCCGGGGGCAGGGAACCCCGCAGCAAAGGCCTGGCGCGCGAGCCCCTGTACCCGAGAACGGACGTGGTGGCAGGAAGGGCGCACCCGGGCTGCGGGGCGGTCAGGGCCAGCGCCCGCTGCACAGCTGCTGGGCGGCACGTGGCCACAGGGAGCTGGCCGTTTGGAAGCAAAGGAGAAAGAGGCCGATTTGCATCATGGAAAGTCTGCGCCCGGCCAAGAGTGGGTGGGGGGCTACTTGGTAATGGGGGCCGGACAGGGAGCAGGGCCCAACTGCAGTTTCCTAGGGACCCGGGGGAGCAGGACCCGGCAGCATAGGGCGCAGGTCAGAGCGGGTGTGTGACACCCCGTGGGTGGCCCCCGGCTGAGCTTCTCCTTGGCTCACGGGCCCGGGGCAGTGGGAGAAGTCCAGACTCGGCAGAGTGGCCAGGCTGGAGCCCAGCTTGAGGCCTGCTCCGGCCCTCAGCCCCCGCGCCTCCACCAGGCCCCGGCGTGGCCAGACGCCATCCCCCAGCAGTGCCGAGAGCCTTTATCAGATAATAAATAAGGCGGCCGGAGCCGTTCGTGTCAGCATCTTGGCGGGCCTCACGGGGCGGGCAGGGCTGCCCACCATGGCCTGAGGCCGGCCGCCCCCACCCTGGCCCTGGCCTGGCCAGTCCCCTCCTGTCAGGGGCCAAGGTACATGTGGGGGGAGGGCTCGGCACCGCTGGTTTTCCTGCCGCCCTGCACTTGGGACGCCCAGTCTCTCTGGCCTCACTTCCTTGCCTGCTGAATCTGTTCGGTGGGCCTAGCCCCGGGGAGGCCTCACCGGTGTCTTTCCGGCATGGACCGCAGGCCTGGGTGGAGCTGGGGTCCCCAGGGAGCATGACTCTCTTGCTTCCTAGGTCCTCAAGTGGACCCCGCTGCTGAGAGGGGCCCTTCGGTGGAGGGTCCCACTGGAGGAAGCTGGGTGTCCACCTGGGGGCACCGGGGCGTGGGGGCAGGGCTGGAAGACTGTGTGGGGTCCTGCAGCCCCCATGCCTGGCAGCCAAGTCCTTTCCTGCCCTGCTGTTGCCCCCCATCCTTCCAGGGCTGCCGTGCCCTGGAGAACTGTCCCTGGCTGGAGGCCAGGGGGACGTCCCCCCTGGGGACAGGTGGTGAGTTTGGGAGCAGACTGGCTGTCCTCGAGGATGGGTCTCTCTAAGAAATGCCCTTATTTGGTCAAATCAAACATCAGCAGTTCATGTTGTGGCCCCAGAGAACAAGGGTCCCTTCCCGTCAGTGTGTGCCTTTCTGGGCATGTGCCCTGGGGTCTGCACCCCGGGGGATGGCGTGGGGGGCTGTTCTCAGAGGGCGCAGGGGACAGCGGTGCCCGTGTTGCGCGCCCGTGGGCCACCAGGGACCTGACACCGGGCCCACGTGTGGGTGGGGGGGAGAGGAACCACGCTTTTTGTTCGGGACACCTTCCGTCCCTCAGCGGAGAGCCTTCCGTGGGAGGGCAGCTCGATGGCTGCTTCAGGCTCAGCCCCAGCGTGGGGGCCCTGCCCTCCAAGGCCTCTCGCTCCGGACCTGAGGGTGCAGCCCAAGGGCTCTGAACACTTCGCCAAGGCGAGGGGACGGTTTGGGATGAGGGGCTACGCTGCTCGAGCTGGTGACACGGCAGAGGGGTGCTGGCAGCAGAGCCTCAGGAAGGGGCACTTGCGCGAGGCCCCGGTCCTGACAGCTTCCTCCAGCGACGCGTGGGGAGAAAGGCTCAGTCTCAGCAGCACCTGCCCGACCCTGGGCACCACCTCGAAGCTACAGAAACGGGGAAGCTGTGCTCCTTCCTTCCCTCCTTGCCAAACCTGTTTCCCGAGCGACCTATTCATGAATGGACCGTCTGCCCAGCCGTGGACACCTCTGCAGCCTCCGGGGCAGGCCAGCACCAGGCTGTGTCCCCAGACTGCGGGCGTGAGACGTGGGCATGTGCCCAGGCCCGCGTAGGCACGTGGCACCCCAGCAGCAGGTGGGACCGAGGGTTGGACAGAGCGCCTGGGCGCCAGGCGCAGCACCGTGGCCTGGCCTGTGCTGTCCCCGACCCAGCCCTTGTCACCTCCCCGGGTTTGTGTCACCTCCTACATCTCACATCACCCGGAGAAGGGAGAAGGGGCTGGCAGGCCATGCCTTTGGGAGGTTCAGGTGTCCCCGGCGGGGACCTGCCCTTCCCTGCGGCCCCTCTGAGCTGGGAAGGCAAGAATTCCAACCCGGCCTGCCTGACCCAGAGTGGCTTCTCGAAGATGGCCCTCAGGCTGACCCTTGCTCCACACGACCCCCCAGCGGTGGCCTCCTTGTCACCCGACAGACACACCCGTGTGACCAGAGCAGATGGCCCACAGGGGCTCGCTGCGAGCCGGCAGACAGAGAGGCCAGGACGATGGTGGCGAGGAAACCACCTCAGGCCACTGCTTCTAGGGTGTCACTTGTCTGCCGTCCAATGTCGCGTGGGAGCAGGGCCACCTGCACCACGGATGAACAGGCACACAGGCTCTGCTTTTAAAGGCGCACGAGCGGTATTAACTGGTGGTCGCCGGCTACTTCCAACCAGCTCGTGGTATAAGGATTTGAATTACATTAAGAATGAAGGGGGAATGTTCTCAACTGGAAGACTTTGTTAAAAAAAATTCCAGGTTTCTGGTTTTCCTGGAAAAATCAGAAGCTCACCTGGCCCGTGGCCAGAAGGCAGGGCCGGCCCCTCCCAGAGGGACGCCACAGCCCACCCCCTCCGGCCCGGCCACAGCTGCCTCGCACCAGCCCGACCCGCAAATTCAGCGTCCGTGCCGGAGAGGGGTGCGCGTAGTAAGTCTGCTGGGACAGGCGAAGCTGGGGCACGCAGCCACCCCCACCGGCCTGCGTGGGTCAGCACAGGGGCCCAGCTGCTTTACTCAGAAATGGTCGCGATGCACAGACCCGGGAGGATTCAGTCAGAACTTTTACTGCCCCCTCTGGGAATGTGGTCCAAATAAATACGGCGTCCACAACGACCCGGTGTCCAGGCAGAGCGCGCAGCCTGCTCGTCTGTCCCTGGCAGGCCTGCGGCCGAGGAGGAGAAGTTCCCTGCACTGTGGCTCTTTCCACCAAACATGGGAAACGAAGGCGAAACTGGGCCTGGGGAGGCCACCCAGCTGGCCTCTCCCTCCTCCCTCGGCCGGCCTGGCTTCAGTCATTTCACTGTGACGTGGGTTTCCAAACGTGGTGACTTATAAGCATGACCGTGGCAAGTGCAGACGATGGACTTTAAGCTGGCCATGGGCGCTCAGGTCAGCCTTGGCTGGAGAGGCCAGTGTGGCCTGGAGCCTCGAGCCCGGCCCCCACCAGCCTTTCTCCTGCTCAGGGCTGACCGCTGCTCCCCGCCCCTGTGCTGCCAGTCGGTGCCCAGGACGGGAGGTCCCGCAGCCCCCGTCTGCTGCGGTGAAAGGCCTGGCGGTCTCTCTGCTGCGCTGCAGCCAAGGGCAGTGAGGTGGGTCCCGAGGGTGCTGGGGCCTAGGCCAAGGCCAGCGCACACCAGGCCTCCTGACGCAGGGCTCCCTTGAGGCCCGCCTGGGGACCCAGGTTGGTGGAGGGGAAGGCAAAGTCCTCGGGCGCAAACGTAAACTCCAAGCAGCTGGGGGCCGGGGCGCTGCGTGCCTGACCAGAGGCCTGCAGGAGGGATGGGCATGAGAATGCAGGAGCAGAGCCTCACCTGGGGTCGGGCCCCTTCAGCCCCTGGAATGGGTTGGGGTCCCCTCGTGAGGAGACCCATGGCCCCCCGGCCGGGCACCTCTCTACCAGAGACCAACAGTGAGCTCAGGGCCCAGGGTGCTCCCGGCACCCTCCTGCCCCCGTCCGTCTGCCTTACCTGGGAGGTGACACTGGACCCAGGACATGAAGTCAAGCTGGGCTCGGGTTTCAGAGCGACTGCTGAGTTCTCAGGCTCGAGGACACAGGGCAGCGGGCAGGCCGCGGGGTTCCCTGTCGGCCCTGCGAGGGAAGGTGGGGCATTTCCAGACGCCGCCGCCAGCACCAGTCACACAGTGCACGAGGGCTCCTGCCCGCCGCGGGCGGTCCCCGTGAGCTCCCAGGGCACGTCGGGCCCCTGACCATAGGGAGGCCCAGGCTCGCCCCGACCCTGCCTGTCTCCAGCGGTGGAATCTGAGACTCATGGTGACCCAGGGGGAGAATGTGCACCTCATGGGGCGGGGCCGGCTCCCCTGCACCCACGGGTCCCGCCCAGCACCTGTGGAGCCCGCGGTCCTGCTGGCGCTCTTGGGCTTGCGTTTCCGAGTCTGGATGCTCTCCTTCTTCATGGCCAGGGGCCGCGGCACCTGGAGGGCGGGCGGGCGGGGCATCGGGGGTCAACCCTGTCGCTGCCCACCGGGGGTCTCTGGCACGGCCACCGGCCTCGACCTCAGCCGGAGAGCTGGCCACTCGGGGGCTTGTCTTGACTTCACAGCCCAGGGCTTGGAGCATTGCTCCAGAGGCTCAGGGAGGAACAGTGCACCCGACCTCCCCCGGCAGGGCTCTCGGGGGTGCGGGGGTGCGGGGCAGCACTAGGCGTCCAGCCGCTGGCCCGGGAGGCATGACGCCTCAGGGACCCTCTGCGCCAGGGCCCTGATGGGAAACGGCCGGGATGGCATGGTGCCGTCCCGGTGCGCTCACCCCGTGCAGCTTCATGTACAGGCCGCAGGCATTGCAAACCGGCTCGCCGTCCGCGTCGCGCCGCCAGAGCGTCGTGTTGGTGGTGCGGCAGTTGGCGCAGCAGAGGCCGGCACGCCGCGACGAGGACTGCGGACAGGAGGCCTGTCTGAGCACGGCCCCCCGGGCCCAGGAGCCTGGCTGCGGGGCAGAGCCTGGGGACCAAACTGATCTGACCCCAAACTGAGCAGCTGGCCAGGCCCTCGCGGGGCTGGTGAGGCGCTTGGGGCGTGAACTCTGCCCAGAGCGGGGCAGCCAGATTCCCGGGAGCTTGCACTCCAGGCCCCTGGGGTCTGGGAACAGGTCACTACAGCTTCCTGGGCCTCCGTGTCCCCATCAGTAAAGCGGGGGATGGTAGACGGCGAGGGTGACGCAAGAGCCCCGCAGTCGCAGCCGTGTCCCCTTGTCTCTGAAGCTGCTGACGCTGGGCCCCAGCCCAGCACTCCCGGGTCAGACCCAGCCACCTCTTCCACGGGGTCCGCCTCCGGCCAGGCCAGGGGCCTGGGAGGACCCATGCTTAGGATGATCCTGAGGGCGAAGGTCCTTCTTCCAGAGGCCAGTGAGGCCAGACCCAGCTAAAGGGATCGGTCAGCATGAGAAGCCACCGGGCCTGCAGTCTTGGGGCCCTGCTGTCCAGTGGTCACTCTGAAACCCCAGGCCGCGGCACAGGGCACAGGCCGGAAGCCCTGCACCCCAGCTGACCCCAGGAAACTCAAGTCACAGAAGTGCCTCCCCACCTCCGACGGCAGGCTCCAGAGGTTTGGCCCGACTCCGAGTCTGGGTCTCCGGTGCTCTGGCAGCACCCCGCCCAGGCGCCCGCGCAAAGTTAAAGGTGAGCGGGGATGAGGCCAGGAGGAGGTGCCAGAGGGAGGGCGCGGGGAGAGCGTGTCCCCAGGCCCAGGGAGCTCCCAGGGGCTGCTGTCACCCTGGCTGGAGTGGAGTGAACTGGAGTCCAGGCAAGGACCCTGCAGACCGGACAGAGGTGGTGGCTGCAGCCCCCATGGGTGGGCTGAGCTCCAAGGCAGGAGCACTGGACCTGGAGTCACCAAGTCTCTCTCTGGGAAGCCACGGGACCACATCGCGGTCAGCGCCTCCCTCTTTCCCTCCATCACTTCCTCTTGCCGCCTCACCCCCTCCCACCCCACCCAGAGCCGCTGGCCACACGAGGCAGGACCTCCTCCCACCACGCCAGGACCCCCGGGCCCTGCAATCAACCACCTTCCTAAATCGGCAGGAGGCTGTGAGACCTTCCCAGGGCGGCCGGACTTAGCAACAAACCAACCAACCGACCTCAGAAGCCCAGCTCGACGTGAAGCTCGGCGAGGCAACTCCCTGCGTGCGCCCGGCGACTGCTGCCTCAGACCTGCTGGGATTTACCCGGGCGCCCTGCACCCGCCTGCCACCCTCTCCAACCTCTGTGGGCCCCACCCGGGGGCCGCCTCCTGCTGGGGGTCCCAGGGCCCCCACGTGGCTGTGACCCTTGGGTACACTGCTGTCCCGCCTTCCAGAAGTGTCCTGAGCATGCGGCCTCGTCCAGCCACACAGGCCCCGTCCTCCAGGACTGCTGCTACAGACCCCTGGGGGTGCAGGAGCCGCGGGCGGGACGGCAGTGAGCCTGCATGCGGGCGCGCCTGCGGACACACGCGCCACCCCTCAGCGTCCCCAGGGAGCACTGACGCAGAAACCCCGGAGGCCCCGCGAGTGTGCGGAAGCCTGAACCGCGGTGGAATCTTCTCTCTCTTTTTTTTCAAAGGAAAGGTGCAGCAGGAATGAAGGTGAGCAGGCAGGAAGAGAGAGGAAGAAGCAGCACTTTTATTTTATATTAGTCAGTCACTCATCTTGGTGGTTCACCTGGGTCCCTGGGATACACATGGACTGCGCTCGGCCTGAGGCGGCGGACCCAACCGCCACCCACCAGAGCACGTCAGGTTTGAATCTTCTTATTTTTTAAGGAAACGAGCAGCAGGAACGAAGGCGAACAGAGACAGGCAGCAGAGAGAGGAGGAAGCACTTATTTTTTCCACTTAGTTGACTTTCATCGGGGTTGCTCCCTGCAGCCTGGGCTGCGAACTGGGTCCCTGGAATGTATGTGGACCGCGTCCACTTTAAGCCACCAGGGCCGTGTTGAATCTTCTTACAGTGAGCACAGATTGAGAAACTGGAGATTAAATTCGGAAAGTGGGGTGTGGGGCCACGACCTTGAAAAACCGCTGGGAGCATCTGCTCTTGCATCTCTCCGGTCCCTCAGGGGCTGCACTCACCGGTGGGGGTCGCGCAGGGGCCGGCCGGGCAGGGGACCTGCACACACCGCCCTTGCCTGGGCTCGGTCCCCAGTGCCAGGCCCGCATGCGAGGCCGCTTCCGGCTGCATGTACCTTTTTTGCCCCTTTTCGAAGGAAGGTAACGTCTAGGCTGCTGTCCGCAGTGCTGCCCTAAGACCCGGGTCAGGGCCGTGCAGGGATGCGGAGAACTCGGTGGACACCTACCCAGATCTGCGCGTGTCCCCGAGACTCCAGGGCACGCTGACGCGATGGGAGCGGGGCTGAGCAGGAAGGAAACCTGGTCCAAGCGCTGAAGCCTCACCAAGGTCCAGCCTGCCTGGCGAAGGCCGCTGGGCTGCACGCACACCGGCCACTTCCTGCTGCTGGCGCCAGAGCGGACCTCGGACCTTCGGGCCTGCCACCCGCTGACCTTGGCCGCCGGCTCTGGTGCTCCGGGCCCTGGACTCACGGACACTGAGCATCTGGGGCCTGTGGAGCCATGGGAGCGACCCACCTTGCCGTCTGCATGGACAGCAGCCCCGGTCAGAGGGGCGGCGGCCTGAGCCTGTGATGGAAGATGCGCGGGATGCAGGGGGCCGGGGCGGAGGCTGTGCACCTCACTCTGCGCCTGTAGTGGACGGCTGTGAGGATGTGTGCAGCCGCTTAAAGACGGTTAGGACAAGGGCCGCCTGGGCTGGGCCCCTCCTGGGCATCAGCTCTGACCACACGCGAGCAGAGGAAGGCGCTGACTTGGGCGTCCAGCCCAGTGCCTGCAGCCGGGGCCACGGGGCCTGCTCTGTCTCCGGGCTCTGAGGCTTCCGCAGAGATCCTGGCCCCACCAGGATTGGACACCAGCAAGCGGTGGGCCTCCCTCCAAATGCCAGGGTGAGAACCCCAGGCAGGCAGAGCACCTGGAGAGCGGGGCTCAAGGAGATGGGGAGCGCGGGGCCTGTGGGTGCCCTGCACCACTCACTCCCACACTCAGGGCGACCAGGGGCTGCCCTCTGGGGCTTGGGGCCACAAGCAGACACACAGGGAACCCTCACCCGAGGAGGTCTCCCCAGAGTCACTGCCCTGTGTCCCCCAGACATCAGTCAGGTACCCGACCCTCAGCCCTCCACAGCCCAGGTCCCGCATGGGACACTCTGAAATCATCTCCCCACTTCACAGGTGGGAAGACCGAGTCGCAAAGTGTTGGCTGCGGGGCCTGGTCCACAATCCAGGAGGGGCTCAGTGTGTGGGGTGCTTGGGGCCCCGAGAGCTCAGCTCTGGTGAGACAGCTGCCACCTGCAGGCTGTAGGCAGGGGTCATTGGCTATCACTGCCTCAGGGAGGGAGGACACCCCAAGGCTGAGTTGATGGGCTTGTCTGCTCACATCCCTGCCAAGTCAGGAGTCTTCTGCAGGAGAGGACCTTCAGGGAGCAGAGGTAGCGGGGCTCAGCCTTGGTCCTGTTCACAGTGTGTCCTTGACACCCAGTTCAGGGGGGTGGGCAGCCAGAGGGGCTGCTACTGAGGTCAGACCAGGACCTTCCCAATCCTGCCTCAGTTTCCCCAACTGCGAGGGTCCCCCTGGTACCAGGTCAGAGCAGCGCCTCTGGGGGAGGGGTGTTCACGGACAGAGATGAAGCAGGGTGCCCTGTGGACTCAGGGGCAGGCACAAAGGGGCAGAGGGAGGCTGGGGACCAGCAGAGCCCTGAGGGCCAGGCCAGGTGGAAGGGAGGGAACAGTCCTGCCCGGTTTGCAGCCTCAGGGGCTGGGGCTGGGGCCATGGCGAGACCAGGCTGCGGCTGCAGCTGCGGCTGAGCCCCCGAGCCCAAAACGGCACCCGGGACATTGCCCGGGGACTGGCCACCCCAGGTCCAGCTGTGTCCTACCAGTCTCCCTGCCCCTCCCCGTCCATCCTTATAAGCCTCGAAAACAAGGTCACTGGAAGCGCTTACAGGCTTCTGGGGACTCTGCCCTGTGGCGGGCAGAAGTCGGCTCCGCACTCCGACGCCCTGCCCAGCCTCGGCCCAGGGAACCGAAAGTGAAGACGAACTTGTCCGTCCACCAGCACAGACCTGGGTTCGCTGCCTGTCTGTCGGGTACAGCTGATCGGGGTCAGCAGACCCACAGCCCCTCCCAGTGGGGCTTCAGGTCTCCTAACACCACGTCTTCCCAGAGACCACCCTCTCTCCAGGCCTGGCCACGGCCAGGTCACCTCACAGCAGGGCAGTTGGATGGTCTAAGCCCCACTGGGCCCTCGGCACCAGGGCCCTTGCCCAGACAGATCCCGGTTCCCTCCCCGCAGAGACCCCGCAGGTCCTCCACCCCGGCCCCCAGTGCTCCCTCCCGGACCCTGGGGCTGAGCTGGGGGCGTCCCCTGAACCAGCCGGACCCCCAAGTGCAAGCGCAGGGTCCCCGCCCCCACTCACCAGGCGCTTCTGCGGCCGCGCCAGGGGCCGGTTGACACCGTTCATTCTGTGGTAGAGGCCGCAGGCATTGCAGAGGTAGTGGCCTGTGCCGTCGCGGCGCCACAGAGGTGTGGACAGGGCTCCGCAGTTGACGCACTCACGCCCCTCGCCCGGGAAGTCCTCCCGGAGGTCGGACACTGTGGACAGGACAGCGTGTGGGTCCAGGCCGAGCCCTTCTCCTTCTCCAGCCTGGAGAGCTTCTCCTTCCTTTTTTATGCTAATTTCTTTTACTTTTAAAATTGCTCTCCTTTCGGTTAAGTTTTCCTTCACTCAGCTACTCAGCCTGGTGCTTTAATGCCACAGGCAGCAGCTCACATCTGGGGAGCCCAGGGGCTACTCCAGGACCAGCACTGGCCTGGGGGGCAGCAGTGTCTACACTGGCAGAGGAGGGAGGCCTTCACCCACCCACGGCCTCGCCCTCTGCAGAGCAGAACACATTCTCACTCTTCCAAGGACGACGCGCCTTTCCCTTGTCAGCTTGCGGTGGCGACTCTGGCTCCACCCTGCACTCGGCTAGTGGGTGGGCGAGGGTAGGACCCCTTCAGACAGACGCCAGGCGCCAGGAGGGGGTGGGATCCGTCAACACTGCGACGTGGGCGGCAGACATCAGCTGCCTCGGCCGCCACACCAAGAGGGCCCCGCTTCCTGCGCAGAGGCCTGGGGGCCCAAAGACCCCTTCCGAGCAGGGAGGCCACCCCAGGGGGGTGCAGAGCAGACCCTCTGGGGTCAGCTTTCTGGCTGCAGCTGGAGGAGACGGGGTCTGACTCCCGGCTTCACAGGCCAGAATCCATGATCGAAACCTATACCGGGGAGACACTGAACCAGGTCTCAAATTAGATATGAAAGTCCCAGCACAGGGACGAACGCAGTGGATATATCAAGAAAGCGGTATCTCGAACTTCACAAAAGTCATTCCCAAAATTGCCTAAAATCATTTAAGATGCAAACTCCAAATTCGCACAGTCCAGGATGTCGGCTTGAACCAAAAGTCTGTCTTCACCTACACACTTGTCTCCAAGCACATGCAAACAACTGCTCCACGTAACACCTATTTCTTACTAACGCAGGAGAACTGGAGCGGTGCTTTGTGGTGGGGGGTGTGGCAGACACCCGGTCCCCGGGGTTACTTGTCCCTGGGCCTGGCCCCAGCCAGCGGCTTTCGTGGCGGGGAGGACTGCGGGCAGCAGCGAGTTTGCACGGGAGGCCGCCCCGAGGCCCGCACTCACCGAGGGTGGCTTGCTGGCCCGGGAGCTCCGCTGGGCGGCCCTGCAGCCCACACAGGCCGCTGCTGTCGAAGGGTCCGGACGTCCAGGACGGCGCCACCTGGGTGCTCACGTAGGCGGGGTACGCGGAGGCGTCCAAGGTGCTCACAGGTCGCCCGAGGGGGCCCGGGTACTGCTCGCGAGCCCGCAGTGCGCCCTGGCAGGCGCCGGCGCCGGGTCCTGGGGGTCTGTGCGCGAAGGGGCAGGCGGCGGCCCCCGGCGGCGGCTGAGCGGACGGCGGGCGCGGGCTTCCCGAGCCGAAGGCAGAGGAGTCTGTGGCGGCCGCGGGCGCCCAGCCAGGGTGCGCGGCCAGCGCGGGGGACTGCGGGCCCGGCTGGCACGCAGGCGGGTAGGGCAGCACGGAGGGCACGCGCGGCGGCACGAACGCCGGGGAGCCGGCGCCCGGTGCGTGCAGAAAGGCGCCCGCGTGGGCATAGGCGGCTTGGCCGGGGCCGGGGGCCAGCGCCAGGCGCTGGTACATCTTCACGGGCGCGGTCTGACCTGCCGGGAAACGAGACGGGTCGGGGCCTGCGCTCGGCGGCCTGGTGCCGCTGCTTCGGACCCGCCCCCGGCTCCGGACTCCGGGCTCCGGGCTCCCGGCCCGCCGTCCTCGGGGCACAGCGGTGCCGCCGGCAGTGCGTGCGACAACCCGGGCGCGGCCCAAATGCGGCTCCGCCGTCCACGGCCGGGGCATCGGAGGCTGCAGCGCGGGCTCGGGCTCCGTGGTGCGGAGGACTCAGCCCGGCACGGTCGCGGGGCGCAGGGCCCGAGCGGGGCTCCCCGCGCCGGAGAAGGCGCCGGGCTGGGGACGGGTGTGCGTGCTGGCCCTGCCGGGGCGCACTCACCAGCTGGTCCCGGGGACTGGACGGCGCGCGGCGGCGGAAAGGCGACCGGCCGGCTGGCGACTGGGGCCGGGCTGCTCGGCTCCGCGGGGAATCCGGCCACCGCCCCCCTTCCCCGCCCCGGCCCCGCCAGCCCGCCGCGCCGCCCTCCCGCTCCCTCCCCTCCCGCGGGGTCAGCCTGGGGCTGGACCGGGGCCAGGTGATGCGGAGGGAGAGGCCGCCGAGCGCCAGGGCGGAGCACCCTGCGCACTGTCCCGAGCTCCTGCGACAGGGGCCAGCCCCGCAGGGCTGGGTGCAGTGCGGGCGCAGGGGCATCCCTCCGAGTGTGTGCGTGTGTGTGCCCGCGGAACCCTCCGCATCTGCCCGTCCCGCCTGTGAGCCCACACGGGGTGGTGGGCCAGGGGCTCCTCACTGCACTTCCTGGGCCCGTGGCTGGGGTTCCTGGACTCACAAGGTGGGTGTAGGTCCGCGGGGGTCCATGTTCCTTCACTTGCGACCAGGCAGGGCAGCGAGGTGTCTGGATGGGCTCCCCTCTCCCCTCTCCTCTGCAAGGCGGGGGCTTCTCACACTACCAGCCATGGATGTCGTTGGCCACTCCGAGGCCAGAATTGTGGCACTCCCCTCAGCCCCCAGCCACCTGTCATCGTGCCCCTGGCAATCCCTGGATGGCAGAATGGTGGCTAGTGACTGGGGGCCAGTGACCAGCTGATGGATGAATGGCCCAAACCTCAACGCTAGGCAGGTGCCCCCGGGGCCCAGTTAGAGCAGGCAGAGCTGGGATCCCCAGCAGCCCGTGGTGATGCTCCGTTGGCAGAATGGGGCCCCCACCACACTGGCCCTGGGGTAGGTATGTTGGCTGGTCCCAGGTCACCTCTGGGGCCACTCTGAGGGGTCGAGGCACCCCCTCCAAGACCTCCCCTCTCAGGTGGCAGACAGGGCCTCAGGTGTGATCCAGGAGCCCAGAGTTTCTGAGAAGGTGGCAGGTGGGATCTGTACCTACACCCCAGCAGGGGACCCCGCAGAAGGCTCCATGTGACTTGGCCCCAGCCAGCATTGGCACAGGGCAGAAGGCTAAGGCAGGACGGTGCCCCTGGGAGGGACCAGAGGAAAGCGTTTCTCCTTCCTGCCCCACCTTCCCTCAGGGACCACCTGGCAGCCTGGTGAACTGGACCTGACCCCCAACCACCACTCTTGAGTGTTCTGAGCTGGGGTGGGGGGGGGGTCCTTTCCCTGAGACCTTTCCAGCAACTGACTGGTCCTCTTTCTCTGCCCCTTGGAGACAGGGAGAGCCCTGGTGCCACCTGGGTCCCAGAAATGTGCTGTTTGGGAACGAGGGAGTGTGGACTCCTCCGGTCCTCCTGCAGACCCCTGGCCGGAACAGGGAGGCTGGTTGCTCCTGCCCCACCCCCCATTCCCGACAGCCTTTGAAGGAAATGGAAGATGCCTGCCAGCACAGGGTCAAAGAAAGGGGAAAAGGGGAGGCTCAACTTGTGGGGTCTGAGACACCCCTCTCCCAAAGAGAAGAGCCAGAGAAAGAGGACAGGCCCACACTATGCCTGGCACCTGCTTGGCCCCGAGGGAGGGATTTGATGTTTTACTTGGAATGAAATTCAGCACGTCCTTTGGTAGCAGACACCAGCCTTGTGGGCACCCAGCTGGATGATTCTCATTGCTACCCCACATGGGGAACAAGACCAGAGAGGGAGCCAGGCTGCCCCAGGCCACTCAGCTCATAATGCAACAAGGTAGTTAGAATAAGAGAGGATGAAACATACATGCAACAAACAGGCAACTTCTGAGCTGGTCTGTGAACAGAGGATGAGTAACACCCAGGGCGAGCCTGCACCCCCGACTCTGAAGGGGGGCAAGCTGTCACAACCCCTGGCCTGGGAGGGTGGGACAGGGTGCAGGGAGGGCACAGGTCTTTGCTGACTCCTCCCCACAGACCCCACCCTGGGCAGCCTGCTGGGTGTCCAGCTGTGTGACTCCTCCAGGCAAGGTCTTGGGCGCAGTGGCCCCTCCAGGCAGACGGGAGGGCGGGAGCTCCCAGCCCCCCGAGAATGGAGGCGGAGACTGCTGCTGGAATCTCACCCTCATCAGGATGGACACCCTGCCGACCCTGCCGTCCAGGGACACAGTGACAGAGTCTGTGATAGCTCCTTTCCCTTGAAGGGAAACCAAAACTAACACCAAGGCCCTCCCCCACACCCTCGCCTGCCTGGGGCCCTGTCACTCTGCTCCTGTCCAGCTGCAAACCTGCCTCTCCCTTCTGCTGCTCCCCAACGCGAGGGCCGCCTCTCCACCTGCCAAACTCCTACACATCCCTGGAGGCCCCACTTGCAAGTCCTCTCTGGCCCAGTCTGGTCTTCCCCAGGATCTGTGAGAAGGGGACCCGTGCTGTTCCCCGTCCCTGGGCCTCATCCTGCTTGGTGGTCAGATGGCAGGTGTCCTGTTCTGTCTCCCCGAAGTCACTAAGCCCTGAGGATGGCTTTGGGGACTGCAGGTTAGCATGGGGACTGAAGTGAAACTCCTCAGTCTCAAGGCTATGTCCCCTCTCCACTACCTGTGAAGTGGGTGGCAGTGGTGCCCCCCAGTGGCTGTGGGAGGAGCCAGTGGGGCCCTCGCTCTGGGCAGATGCTGAGGGCAGAGGAGAAGGCTCAGAGCCAGCTGCAGGGGCTGAGGAGCTGAGGCGCTCTGGGGGCGAGGAGGCCCAGGAAGGGACTTCGGGCCTGTGAGTGACCCCACTGCACTACCACGGGGCTTCCCTCTCTGGGGACCTGGCCAGGGCTGACCAGAGGGGACCCACCCGCCCAGAGAGATAAGAGGGTTATTCTGTTAACCCCTTGGTGCCCGGGCAGAGTTGTGGTCCCGGGCTGCAGGGCTGTGGGGGCCTGGGATAGGGCTGGGGCTCTGGTTACATCTGTCCAGCAGCCGCCTCCTCCCACAGCTTAGGACCTGCTACCTCAGACACCTTCGTGCAGGTGCATTGTTCAGAGGACTGGGGGTCAGTGGTGCGACCCCATTCCCGAGGGGCCCAGGCCCGTCCTCAGCTCCCTCCGCTTCGGCCCCTTCCAGGTGGGTCTGTTGCACACAGGTGGGGACCATTCAGGACTTTGAGCTCTGGCCAAGGTGGCCTTCCCATCGGTGGGGGCTGGGGAGCGAGGTCTGGGGTGGGGAGGTCGGAGGGAGGGCCCCCTCCAGGTCACCAGGCATTCTTCAGGTAGGCCCCACGCACCCCTGGTGATCTGGGAGGTCAGGCACCCGGGGGACCCTGGGGGCGGTGCTAGGTCTGGGTGTCACTCAGTACAACTGTCAGGACGTGTCCAGGACAGGCTCCTCTCCCACAGGTAAAGCCCAAGGCGGCCTCAGGCCCGGCCATCTGCCCTGAGCTGGAGCGGGGCCAGCACCTGCCTGTGGTGGGGTCAGCGACACACCCTTCTCTGCCCCGTCACCGCATCGGCCTGGTGGTTCTCGGGCTCCAGCGTGTCTTTTACTCCTGAAAGCTCCTGCCCCTGGTGAGGGTGACTCGCGTGGCTGTTTCACAGTCCAGGGTCGAGAGGCGGAGGTGGGATCGCAGCCAGCGGGGCTCTGCTCCATGGCTCCCGTCCTGCTGTCCCCACCCTGCTGGACGCAGGGCTCTCCTGCGCGCCGACTGCAGGCCTTGGAGGGCCCGTGGCCTGGACGGCGAGCTTTGGCGGAGGGCTGCGGGGGCCTGGAGCGGCCTGCAGTGGGGGTGACCTGCCGCTCCTGTGTGTGCAGCGTCCCAGGAACCTGGACTGCTTGGGCCCCCAGCTCCCACCTGGGGAGGGGGGAGCCCCACTCCTGCCAGCCTGAGAGCGCCAGCGAGGGACTCGCGGGGGCCCCTGGGAAGGCCCCCAACAGGAAGCAGCGTGAAGGTGGCCTGAATTAGCACTTAGAAACACAGGCCCTGTAACCCTGAAGGCCGGCTGAGCAGCGATGCTGCGGCCGATCCCCCCGCACCAGTGCGGGCGACTGGCACCAAGACTGTGCTCACCAGGGACTCCCGGGACCTGCCCGGAGCTCGGGCGGGTCGCCCCCCGTGGACGTGCGGCCTGGCCCCGGGGTGGGAGCAGTGGGGCGTGGGCGTGGAGGGCGCTGCCTTCGGCCGGGACCCGTAAGCTGCGTTGGGGTGCCACATCGGGGGCAGGCTGGGCCCCCCAGCTGGGTGCCATCTGGCTGCCGGCGGGGTGCCCCTCAGGCCGGCGGGACACGGCGGTCGCATCATGCGGCTGGGGTGGGTGACAGCGAGGCACACAGGTGCACACATTTGCTAGCTTGCAACTGTCCCTCTGAATGAAGTCCCCAGATTGGAGCAGAAGCGGGTCTGGCACGAGCTGCCCCCATCCCCCGGGCTCCCAGGAGGTCCGGATGGAAGGCTCACCTGGGGACCCCGGTGGGGCTGGGTGAGGCGCTCTGTCCTGCAGCCTGCCAGTGGCGGTGTCCTGTGGGGCTTGCCTCTCATTGTGGTTCAGAGCCCGGCTGCTGCAGGGGCGCAGGTGGGTGCGCTCTGGCACCTGGGCCAGCAGGAGGGGCAGCCCAGGTGCGCCCAGCCCAGCCTCGTTGCTCCGCCCTCTCTGCCTCTAACTCACAAAACCTGCCCTGGGTCTCCCTTCCTCCGGTCCCGCCGTTTCTCAACCCAGTCAGGTCCAGAGCCCAGGTGCGTGGCCCAGAGACCTGTCACTCCTGGGGGCATCCGGCTGGGACACTGACCTCCACTGCCAGGACGCCCGTGGGCCCCGAGGGGTTCCTGGACACGAACAAGTTTTCGATGTTGTGGGTGATGCGGCTTTCGGGGGAAGCTCCTCCCTCGAAGGGGCTGCAGAGCAGGAGATGGGGGTGGGCCCCTGGCGCCTCCCTGTGGTGGGGCTGAGTGCTGAGACCTCATGGTCCTGTCCCTCGTGCCCCCCTCCCCCCGGGTGCATGCCCCGCGGAGGGTTTGGTGGGCAGGAGCGACAGGTTCCGAGTGTTATAGGCAGCAGGACTACCCCTCTGGGGAGCAGTTGGGGCCCCAGCAGCACCCCAGGGACCTGCCTGCTGAGACTGTTTGAGGGTCACATTAAGGTAGTTTCGAGCTGCGAGCTGGGTGTCTCCCAGGAGAGGGGGGCGCCCGCCAGCCGGTCTCTGCCGGGTCAAGGGGCTGGAGTCTCGGTAAGGGTCCTGGGCCTCCGGGGCAGCTCGGGCCTGGCCATCAAAGCCCGCAGGGGTGGCCTCCCAGTTCAGCGCGCCCCATCAGCCTCCTGGATGAGACCCACACTCCCAGAGCTCCCCAGGGAGGCCCTTGACCCATGGTCCCTCCAGCTAAACCCAGCCACTGCCCACCCCACCTGGCCATCCCATCCCTGGCCCTCCCGGCTGTCATGTGCAGAGTCTGCGTGCCCGCTGCTGCAGCTGGGACCCCTCTCCAGATGAGGGCTGTGGGAGACCCGCTCTTCTGGCTCCCGCTGCTGACGTGGCTGCCTGCCTGGCTCAGTTTCCCGAGAGAAGGTAAGGGGCTCCTGGCGTCTGTGGCCGGAGACTCCACCCACCGCTGGCAAAGAGGCACAATACCCCGTCGCTTCCCTGCAAGGCTCCCAGGTCTGTGCCTGGTGCTGGGTGGGGGCCTGATGCATGGCTGCACCATCAGTGGGCCGTGCTCACTCCCGGGGTGCTGACCTACCTCTGCAGCCTATCTCCCCGTGATTACCTGCATGAGGGGTATTTTGACCGCTGGCCCCACGGGGCTTGGTGGAGGGTGCCCCCGAGCCGCTGGGCTCTGACTGGCCGCTCCCGCCCCATGGAGCTTGGGGCAGCCGAGGGTTCCAGGCCTAGGTTCGATGCCGCCTCTGAGTTCCCGCCATGTCTCCCCAGGGGTGACAGGGGACTGGGCCACAGCGCCAGCCTTCCAGTCCTCAGCCCCTGATCCAGGTGACTTGTGGAGACATGAGGCAGAAGGCCGCCAAGGCTCCAGGTTGCAGAGTGTAGGACGCCTGCCGTCCCCACTCTGGGCACCGCTCCGTTGCTTTCCCCGGGTTCTGGTCAGCGTCCCTGCTCTGACCAGTGCTTGTCCAGGGCCTGTGTGGCCTTGGCTGGAACCCCCATACCTCCTTCCCTGCCCAGCCTGGTGCCCTGGGTGCTTGGGGCTGGAGTGGAGGGAGGCGGGGTGGAATAAGTGCCCTTCTTCTTCTTGGGGGAGGGTGACAGCCCCCTGGGCAGGAACATCTCACAGGGGCCACTGGTCTCGTTCACGCTTCACCCCTTTCTCCCTGACCCCATGTGCTACAGCCTCACTGTTGGGGGCATCCCTGTGGTTGCAGAACCTCATTCCTGGGCCCCCAAATTCCAAACACAGCCCTGGAGTGTTCCTGCTCCAGGACGGACCAGCCAGCAGTCTTAGCCTGAGGTTGATCCACCAGGAGAGTGCATCTGTTGGCCTGGCAGAGGGATGGGCATTTTGGGCAGGGCTTTGAGATATGAGTAGGAGTTGGTTAAGCAAGGTGCGTGAAATGGACAGAGGAAGCAGATGCAGTGGTAGTTAGTGGGGTCTTGCGGTTCATGGGGAGGGCCTACTACAAGCCGGTGTTTGGAGCAGTTTGGAGAACCCAGGGTTGGGGCACCATGTAGGAATGTGGGTTTTTCTGGAAGGTGGCAGAGAGATCCAGTGCAAAGCCCAGCCCTCCAGAGGACTCCCTTTTAGGCCCCATTTCTTAAATAGCAGCGTAACTCGAGTTCACACAGGGTCAGCCGTAGAGCGCTTCTGAGCGAACCCTCACCTCTACCCCTGCCAGACCCAGGTCTGCTCCCGGTGACACTCGCCCCTTCGTGCAGACGTGGTGTCATCCTGAGTCGCTCTGAACCGGTCAGATTCTGCCACCTCGCTTCTCCCTGATTAACCCGCTGTGTGCGAAGCGTCACCCGAGCACACGCTTCTCGCGGCCTCGCGGGTTTTGCAGAGCGGGGGTGAGGACGGCCCAGCCGCACCCCACGCCCAGGACTGCAGGCTCCCCCTCGGCCCTGCTGCTGTGCCGTGCCGTGAACCTGGGCCTTCAGCAACCCCAGGAGCGGGCACACTGGGGCGACCAGGAGGTGCGACTGGGCCCCTTTCCGGGGCGCTGTGGCCCTCACCACCCCAGGGCCCTTGTCCCGTCGGCGGGTGTGGGTGTGCCCTGGCCTGCGCTGCCCCGAGCCTCCCTGCCTTGCAGCCTGGAGTGAGCACCTGGGGCCCGGCAAGCTGGCCGCGGACTTTGAGCCTGGACCGTGGTGCTGCCTGCGAGGGAGTCCCCAGGTCAGGGACCCTGGCCTTTGGCAGCGCCCCACCTGCAGGTGGGGGTGGAGGGCCTGCCTGACAATGGGGTGTCCTGGGAGGCAGTGCCTGGCACGGCCTGCAAAGGGTAGTGACTCACTGCTCGACACAATAAAGTTGGGGTGACAGGCTCAGGGCCCCAGCTGCCTGACCTAGAGTCTGCCCCGACCGCACCCGGCTTCTGCCAGCGGCCATCCCACAGGCAGCACGCTCATGCTTGGGGCCACACACCCGCCCTACTCACTGCTCCTGCTGGGGACACTGAGTGTCAGGGCGGGGAGCGAGGTGCTGCCCGGACCAGGGTCACTGCCTTGCCCCCGACTTTATGGGAGTGCGAGGGAGGGGAGCCCAGCACGGCTGTCCCGGCAAAACATTCAGCCACCTGCTACTGCCCCCTCTCCCACGGGAGCGGGACTCCCCTGGACCCCGTGCCCCTGAGGCCTGAGGACATGCACTCGGGTGACCCTCAAATCATAGGTCCTCCCTGTGGCCCCGGGAGCTGTGCTGTGACTCAGTTTCCTCATCTGAAAGGGGTTTCCCAGTGGGCTCTTGCTAGAGTGTGTCATTACTAAGGGACACTGTGTGTCCCCTAAAGAAGGGTACGCCCGGGGGCCCAGGGTCTCCCGGGATCAGGCAGCAGCTCTGTGCCCTGTGCCCTGTGCCCTGTGCCCTGCCTGCCTCGTGCGGCCTCCACAGGGTCTGGTGGGGCAAGAATTGGACCAAGAGCCGGGAGTCCACGAGTGCGCAGACCAGCCTGGTCCCTGGAGGGGCCAGACCTGCACACGCTGCCTGCAGTCTCTGGGCCACTTTCAGCTCCGCACTCTGCTCCCCAGTCCTGAGGGGTGACTTGGGGCACATCCTCCCTGCCCCTCCCCTGCACCTTGAGTGCTGCCCTTGATCTCAGCGGGTGACGCCCCCTCCGTCTCTTCCTTCCCTTTTGCAGGTCCTCTTGGGCGTCCCCTGCTCCCTGCACAGAACAGGTGCCCGGCAGATGAGGAGCCGCCTGGGCCTTGGGACTGAGGCCGCGACAGCAGCCCTGCGGGAGGTGGAACCCGCTGGGGTCGGGGCGGGAGATGGACAGATGCCTGTTCTGCTGCTGCCCCAAGGTCTGCCATACCCTGAAGGGCCCCACGAAACAGTGCCGACCGGCCCCCGGACACACCGGCCCCCGGACACACCGGCCCCCAGTTGCGCCGGCCCCCGGACAC
>RJWH01008464.1:0-30225 GCA_004363575.1 Solenodon paradoxus
TGACTATCACATGAGATAGAGAATTAACTCTAACTACTCCCCATCCTTACCATTCCCCTACATTCTGCCTGTATTCCCTAGGTTCCCAATTTGTTGTTTTCCTTGTATCAATATTCAGAATTTATATTATGAAAAGCTAGTGGTTTTCATATGTGCTGCCAATTTTATTTTTTTAATCTTTATTAAGATATAATAAAACATCTTTTTGAAGGGTACACTTCAGCTTTTAGTCTGTTCATAGAATTGGGCAACTATCACCACCACCTAAAAGTTTAGAACATTTGGCTCGCCCTGGTAGAGTAGGGGTTAGCTCAGTCACCTCCAAAGGTGTATTCCTGGGTTCAAGTCCCAGGTCCAGGGAAAGCAACCAGTGTGAAAAACTAAATAAAATAAAATAAAATAAAATAAATGCTTTTTCCTCTATTATCTTTATGCCTGCCTTTCTACTTGCCTTTAATACTGTGCTCACATGCAGCTTTCATTTTATCCAAGACCAGGAATATTTGAAGGTGCCCTTTCCCATCTCAGCAGCCTCCTTCTCAAACTTTTCAATGGTTCTTTTTGTCAATCCCTCCACCCTTGTATGTCAAATGAACAATAGTGGTAGACTTGCTGGAATCTACCTATCTAGTGATGACAATGCTGATATGAGTCTTTTCATTTCCCATTTTGGCTTAGATTTAGCACTGTTTTTCCCAGCAGCAAGCCTGTTGCAAAAGAGGAGAAGAATCTTTTAAAAATTTTACTTTTAGTAAAGTAGCGTACAGTAAAATTGACATTTTTATTGTAAAGAATTTATACATGTGTTGGAATTCATAGAAAGATATTTAACTTTTTTATGAATTTATATTTTTCTACTTTGTCAGAGAATTTGACGCATAAGTTCTATAAAAATTTCATGAATATTTAAAAATATGCTTAATTCTTTTGCTTGTTGGACACCAACAATAGTCTAACTTATCTAATATGTGAAATTTTATTATTATTCAGCTCCTCACTTCTGACTTAATTTGTAAATTGAATTTGTAAGAAAAGTAGTTTAACTGTTCTACCACAATTCATGACTCAATTGATCGTTTTAATTTTTTAAATTTGTTCACTTTATAAGCATTTCTCATTTACTATTTCAAAGCTATGTTGTTACATACTTAAAAGTTTATGACTATTATATCTTCTTATTGGTTTGTACTATTCATCAACTTAAAAATAATTATAAAATATATTTTGTCTATTTTAATGTTTTACCTTGAATTCTACTCTACTTTTCATTTTCCATCTCTTAATTTCAAGACATTTCTGGGTATTCACCTGAAGAATAAAAAAAATCCCACCAATTTAAAGGGATATGTGCACCCCCATATTCATCACAGCATTATTCACAATAACCAAGATATGGAAAGAACCTAAGTGTACCTGTCAGTGATCAACTGGATAAAGAAGATATGATGTATATTCGAGACAGAATATACTTAGTTATAAAAAACAACCAAGATGTAATCCTGTCATTTGTAACAATATTGATGGACATAGAAGGTATTATGCTAAGTGAAATAGGTCAAAGAAAGACAAATACCATAAATTTCACTCATAGGTGAAAAAATAAAGAAACAAAGCAAATGAATGAACAAAATAAAAACTCTTAGACTACAGAAACAAAATAAAGGTTACCAGAAGGGAAGGGGGAAAAGGAAGAGGGGAGGGTAAATTGGGTAGAAGGGGCAATTTTTTGGTGATGGGTAGAAGCTAGACTTTTGATGATGAGCATAATTAGTGTACACAGATGTTGATATTTAAGATTGTATACCTAGAAGCTAATAATCTTATAAAACAAATGTTACTTCAATGAAAAAAATTGTATTTATGACTAATACATGTCTGGAAGTTGTTTTATTTTTACTTTTGCCCTACCTGAAAGTCTCTGCTTTTGATTTTTAACCACTTTTACGTTTGTTTTTATCCCTGACATCTTGAAGGTACTCTTCTCATCTGATTTCATGTTTTCTCTTAACCACAGTTTCTCTTTTTGATCCTAGCCTTTTGTTTCACTTACAGAATATTTTGATTCCAAATTTTTATTTCTAGTAGTCTGTACTCTCCTTTTAGCTGCATTTAAACTTTACCACACATTTCAATATATTTTTCTACCACTTCTAGAATTAATTAGTAACTCTGTTCTCTTATTATAGTATTTTCATTCTAAATTCATATGCTATACTAAAATCAGAAAAATATGTTATAATAGACTTTTACTATTATGTAGGTATAGTAAGTATATTTCATAAGTATTAGTGTAAAGCTGTTTAACATTCTATATTACTTTTTTAGTTTTTTATTTTTTAATAAAAATTTTATTTCTTTTGTTGATGATGCTATATTCATTTTAGGATATTGAAAATGCACCTCAGTCTGTGAGTATGGCACACCACACCCCCACCAGAGTTTCAGTATCCTTTACCACCACCTGGTCCCCTCTCTCTTTCCTTCCCCCTCCACCCTAGTAGCTACTATCTTGTGTCCTGTGAATGTTGGGATTTGTTCCTTTGTTTTGTTTCTTTATATTCCACATATGAGTGAAACTGTCCTGTACTTGTCTTTTTCTTTCTGACTTTTTTTCATTAACATGATCCCCTCTAGTTTGATCCAGATTGTTAAATAACATATTATATATATATATATATATAATATATATGTGTGTATATTCACCTATTGTGGGTAATTTTGGTTATTTAAATGATTGTAATATACAATGTTGTAATTACTATTTGGGAACCTATAGAGTTTCAATTTCACTACCTAACTTTAGAACAATTTATCTTGATTGAATTTATGTGAAAGCACAGCCTTCTTATGAATATCAAAAGTTTTGTCTCCACTAGATAATATTCTTTTTGGTACATAGTATAAAGGGAATGTAGAGATAAGGTACTGAGTTGGATAAAGTGACAAAAAAGTAGGATAGATGAATAACAGGTATAACACAGAGAAGAAGGCCTCAGAGTGACATCTGGGCAGATAGTGAAAAGTTCAGTTAGAATGTTTTTTGAAACATCAGGTGAATAAGTAGAAACAGAAATGAACAGGAAAGGTAAACTGTCCTTTCTCTACTTATATACAGAGGGTGGGTAACAGTAGTCACAGGGTCGTAAAAACAGATGAATCAGAAAAGGGGTGGTAGCACCTCTCACCCTAGGGAGCAGCTACTAGTACCTGGAGCCTGTATATACTCAGAGTTGTCTTGTAACTCTGTAGTATCTAAGTTATTTGACTTGCATAAGGTTATGGGCTGGAACAAGTTAATAGTTCAGAAGACTATTACATGCTAGCTTACTTTAAATGTTTCAAATTGTATAGTTTTAAAGGTTCAGTCATTTAAAAACAAGTTTTGTAAGAATAGACTTTTCTTTATTTCAGATAAATACAGCTTTCAAGAATGAACCTGTGATAGCTGGAATTGTGTCCCCCAACAAAGGTATGTTGCAGTCCTAACTCCCAGTAGGATTTTCTAGCCTAGCACAGAGAATGAGGTTAACTCAGAGTCCTCAAGAGCAAGATGGTGGTTGAGGTCATGAACAGGGACCGGCTCTCTGAGGGAGAAAGCATATTTGAGAAAAGCAGAAAGTTGGATCTTGCACAGGTACTGTAATTGAATTTAAATTATGCATATTATTTTCCAGTACATAGCTTTTATTTAATCATAACTGTTTTCTACGATTGTCCTTCCCGAATGAAGGAGATTACTGGTTTCCATTCTCTATCAAATACTATCTCTATAGCAGTCTTCAAGTTCAGAGACGAGTATGAACGGTACATATTTTCTATCACCAGTTGATTTTGACAACACACCCAGCCCATCACCAAATCATCCAAGTTTCACCACTGTCCATCGGGTAATTTTGTAAAAAGAATAGACTGATATTTATGGGTTGTTATTTAGTCCCTTTACATATTGGGAGGAGGGAGTATGTATTATTAACTCTATCTCTAGAAATTATCACAGAAGTGACTACAGAGTAGGCAGTTAATATGTTTTTTACACAAATGAATTTTGGAGAGATTGTAGAAATATTGTAACATGAATCAAAATAGAAGCAGCCGTGGTTTATTCAAACTTCTGAAATTCTATTTTTTCCATTTTGTTGAAACATGAGTTTTATCAAGTGAAAACCAGAAGGTTAAAAGCATAAGTCAGGTTTTACAAATGCATCTCTAATTTTAGAATGAGCTGTTGTATCATCCACATCAGCCTGCCTATCTGTTAAACCATAATTGTTCAGATCAATTGTCAAAATTCCTCCTCATACTCCAAAATTTTGTGGAGCAGGCTTGCTATAGTATCCTTCAGCTCATATATATTTTTCTTTCATTAAGCAGAGTTAAAGAGATCTTTTGTTTTCTTCTTCTTCTTAGTATTTAAACCATGAGCAAACAAGGACATATTGGGTCCTTTCACAACCTTGCAGACTGCCTGCTCCAGGCAGGAAACATCAGGTAGTCTGACTGAATCCATTTCTTCCATGCACCAGCTGGCATCGCTCTCCAGATCTTGAAATCCCAGGGCTCATTTATCTTCAGAATTTATTACTTGACAATGAAAAGAGGACTACCACGCTGATTCTGCATTTAATGTACAATAACGCCAATCTTGAGGCATTGTTTTATGAGTTATCGCTAACAGAGCTTTTACAGTATTTAACACAAAGACAATTTTCCCCTTGTTTGTGAAGCTAGTTAACTACGAGAGTTAGGAACAGTGCAGTGCTATTTCCTTTTCTAGTTTAAATTGGATTTTTTTAAAAAATCAAAGTACATAGAATTGTAATCTGTAGAACTGGGGACAGGTTTCAACTGTTAATTAAAAATTAGTGTGACAAAGTGAAATTGATTTACCTTTTTTCATTATCATGTATAAGAAATAGTGACAAAAATGGCCCTATTCATAAACTAGCTTTGAGTCATTTTTTTAAATTGTAAATCCATTGGTGAGACTTAAATTTCTTGGTGATATTTATAATTACATTTGTGGGTATACTATAGCACCGCAGTTTTTCTTCTCTGAATCAAATATATACTAATAAGCAAAGAAAATCATGACTGATGGACCTGAATTGGTTTGTTTTGATAGGTCAACATCTTAATTATGTTCATTTGGACTTAATGTCTTTCATCATTTTCGACATTTCTGTGTGCCGATAACCCCTTAGGTGGGAATGAAGAGGTGGACATCTGAGCTATCATCATGTCACCAGTTAGTTGGCTGCAACTGGGCAAGGACTTAGGAGGGCTTTGGCTGAGGTGATGTCTAAGGTTCCAGCTCTTTATAAAGCCCTGTACTCTGTGGCAGAAGTGTCTCTACAGGCCCCTTATGGGGATTCAAAGGGGAAAGGAAGAGAATTAAATGGAAATGAGGCAAAGCCAAGCCAAAGGACAGAGAGGAGTAGAGTTCCCTTTCTGTGTTCACCTTGTCACCCTACCCATTTCTCTTCAGGTTATGATGAATGAATATTGGGTGAATCTGGAGACTTGAAAACTCCTGATGTGTATATTTCTAACATGTTGTCTTCTGTTAGTTCAAGAAAGCAATTGTATCCATAATTGAGGGCAGCCCTTGAAAAATCTGCAGGGAACGTCATTCCAAAGTTTATCTTGACATGTCTGGCTGTTGAAAGTAAGTTCACATTCAAACTTCCATGTGTGATTCCTTTGGAGTAGAATATTGGTGTTAGGCTGAGTAAGAAGGTTTTTTTCTCTCTCACTTCTTCACATCACGGTACTTAAGGTATGTCTCCTGGCCAGCCAGGCCCATAGCTAGTATTTAGGATGCACTGGCTAACAGTGTTTAGTTCATCAATATGGATCCAAACTACTCACCACTAAGTACTTGCTTCTTTTTGGCAGCTAATGGAGAAGCCATTCCTTGGGTGGTAGCAGACCCTGATAAGTTCCCCCAGCACATGATAGGGTTCAGCCATCTGTGGATGATTAGAATGCTGGGGTGAAGTAGTCACGTGATGCGCGCAGAGGTCAATTAGTGTAGCACAACATTGGGGGACGATTCCACTTTTAATTTCACTGCAGTATCTCTGGGAACTGAAATGTCATACTGATTCACCAAGGGCCTCAAACAGAGCTTTTGGGTTGCAACATATATGGAGAGTTCTCCTTTTGAGCAGCTGAGTTCTTCTAAGCGCAAGGAAAGTGGTCAGTGACCTAGAAAAGTGCTCAGGTTTCTCCCTAATGGTTGCTCATCAGAGGCCCAGTGTAGGTGATGAGCTGTCTGTTTCAGTGGGCGCCTCCCCTCTCCTAACCTGCTATATCCTTGAACTTCATAAAGAACCACCATATCATCTCATTCTCCGCAATAGAGTGTGAACATTGTAATAAGTAAAAAAACAATGCCCAAGTTGCCAGAGAATCAAATCTGTGCTTTGGGGGGCAGTCGTAAATTATTCCATGTCATAGTTATTTGGTCTTTCTTCAGAAGAGTTAAAATTGGTCATTTTAGATCTGAGAAATCCACTGGTTTACTGGAGTTTGTATATCTTAGAGTGCCAAAAAGAGAAGAAAGGGCCTTTCTTCTCATACTCATATCATCAGGGTATCATTTAAGTCAAACAGAAAACTAAGTTTCCCACCTTCCGCTTGAACTGTTCATTTTTTTCCTGATTCACTCTATATGCCCTTGAGACCTGTACATGTTTATGTCCTTTAGTCTCCTGGAATGTTGGTGGGTCTGATCTCAGAATTTTAGTTTGGCCTTTGTCCTTGCCACTTATTAGCTTAGCTGTTTGACTTTGGGCAAAGTGCTAGATCTTTTTAAGTTGCCTCAGTTTTCTTATTTTACAATGCTGTCCTCATAAGGATTGTATGAAGACTTAATGAAACAAACTAGCGTGTGACCTTCCTGATACACATTAGATGTTCCACACATACGGGTTCCCGCTCCCTATGCTTCATTCTAAGTAGGGTTCTCGTTCAGCAATGTTGTAAATGTCTTGGAGAGAATCCTAAAGATTGCTGAATATGCACACAGCAGGTACTCTAAACAGGGGACTGTGATTTGTGTATCTTCCCAGTGAGGGCATGAGTGTGTATGCTTGTGATCTTGTGGGTGTTTGTGTGAGGTGGCTCTAAATCAATAACGCCAGTTAACCCAGTTCTGGAAGTCTGCTGAAGCGAAGAATTGGGTCCAATAGTTGATATTTGTATAATCCAGGCAAGGAACAATCCAGGCAAGAAATTATTCTGTTTTCCTTCTAAGCCAAACTGTCAGGTAGTGTCATTTATAAAACATTCCTTCACGCCAGATACAAAGTTTAAAGCGGGAGCAAAAAATGGTCTGTTTCCTTAAAACTTGCTGTGATAGCAGCGATGAGGAACAGAGTGCCGTTATTGCCGCTCCGGTGTTCCAGCTATTGTGAACATGGAGCCCGAAGACGAAAACACATTTATGTCAATCATCAGGAAGCGAGTTTTGAGGCTGAATTATCCAGATAATTGCCCTAATTTTTCATCCAGGCCTGCGATTGTTTCCTCCTCTACTGCCTTACTCATTTTGCCTTTTTCCTTTGTCCTCCTCATGTTGTGCTTTCTGACATGTTCTGTGTCAGCTGGCCACGCTAGTGACTTTCCGTTTTGTGCCGGTCACTTCTGTAGGAGCATCTCTTCAGCTCCTAATGGTCCTTAGCGGTGAAGAATTTGAATAGAAATGTATGACAGACGCTCTTGAGCGTGCGGGGGGAAGGGGTCGCTGGTGGAGAGGTGAATCATAATGTGAAAGCTGCATAACTCAATCCCCCAAACACCCACTCCAATTTTGGCTCCTTGACAATGCTGTCTCTTTGAGAAAGAAGAACAGTTTGATCTGAATTCTTATTAGGTTCTGAGCCACCAAATTAGAATCTAATAAGCTCATTTGGAAGGGTTTTGAATTCACTTAAAACAGACCCACGCTGAGCTCATAGAGGAGACCCTCCTACTCTTTCCAGGCAACCTGTAGTTTGTAGACTGAATTTTTCAAGTCTCTTCTTTGTCTCTTTTCTCATCTTATATTGGTACTCCTTCCTCCTTTGGAATTGACTACTTCTAGCTATAGCTTATGCTTCAAGGGCGACCTGTAACAGATCTTATTTTTAAGATTAAGGAAATCATCACTTTAGAGAGGTGAAAAAAGACACCCTTCTTCAATATGAGAAAAGCTTCGCTTCTGGAATCTTCTAGGTTGGCATTTTCTGTAGTGCTAGTTACCTTTGAATGAAGATTATTTGGACAATATTAAAAACTACTCGCCACTGCAACAACAGATCATTACTTCACTAGTAGCTGTCAATAAATGTAATATTGGTTAGAAACGTAAGGGTCTGGGTGGCCGTAGGTGGGCAGGAGAGGGAAGAAGTAGTTGTTGTAGCTGCCCTTTTGGACATCTCAGGAAATGCAGGACGTTAAAAGAGGGGGAGAAACAGTACTTATTAGGCAGGGTAGACAACCTGCTGAAGTTTGTTGGGGGTCTACTCAGGTTAGCCCAGTCAGTATACTTGTATGTATATCATTTTATACCTGTGCACACCGGCATAGTCAATGGGTATATGCATTCATAATTTCGAGTTATTGCCAAGTTGCTTGTTATAAAGTTTGTATCAATTTATACCTCCAAGAGCAATGTAGTCATCAAATTTAGATGACTTATTTGATGACTTATTTTTTTTTTCACCCATTTGCTTTTTTTTTTCACCCCTGGTCCCTGTTCTCAGACCCAGGTCCTTGGATTTCACATGGTCCATAGCTGCCTGAACCACCTGAGCCACAAGGGCCGGCCCCTCATTACCTTTCAACATCCCTCTCTGTGGTATAGACAAGAATTAGGGTATAACCTGGTTAGTCTCTCAGGAAGCTTTGCTTGATGTTCAGAAATGTCTACCAGTGCTTTCTGATGCCCGGGTCCTTCGCTTCTTACGCTACAATCATTCTTGGTGGATTTTACAACCTGAAAAGTCATCTGTCCTTAACTCAGAGGATACTTTCTCTTTTGTTTCCTTGGTTACTTTCTCAACTCCATCCCGTTTCCTCCCTTTGAAAACCCTGGTTAAACACTGCATCTACCCTCCAAGCTTTTTAGTTTTTGTCCCATACTCTTTAGCTTTCTCCTTCTGCATTGTACCCTGGGAGCAGCCCTAGATTTGATTTTTCTGATTTTTATTTATTATCTCAGTCCATCCCTGGAACTTTTTAAAAATGACCAGAATGTCTGAAATTTTCACAGTCCGTTTTTTTAATTAGAATCAATTACCGTATTTTGCTGTGTATAATGTTTTCCCAGGTATAATGTGCACCCACGTTTTTTTGCCCAAACTTTTAGGGAAAAAAGTTATCCGTTTTAACTTTTTAATTAAAAATTTTATTTGTTTATATTTAGGCACTCGTTTTTGTGTTATAAAGGAATTTTTGCATTTATTTTTTAACATATTATGGCACAAGAAATGTAATGTAACAAATAATCATGCAACGGAGAACAGATAGAAGGTACAAGAAGCCTTCTCCCTGTGCCCCACACTCTGACGACGCTCTGGGAGACGCCCACAGTGTCTCTCGGCAGCTCTGCGGCCCTGCTCTTTAACACATGACTAACTGTGAGCTCACAGCTCTCAGTGTCTGTTTATTTATAAAGTATCAGCTAGATGGCCAGCTCCTGCCTAAAGGATATGAAGAGAAATGTCGTGCTTTCGGCCTATGATTAAAAAAAAGTGGGCATCACGTATCTTATCAAGTCAGTCACGTACTCTGCGGACGACAGTACATCATTCTTCGTTTCATTTGTTGAATCATTGGCCAAAATTGCTTTCATTGCAAGTCCATTGTAAGTTCAACAAAAGCGATGATCATATTCCAGGGTATTATTTTGCGTATGGGTATCATTATTAATTTCTAGAGTTACACTTTGAACTCATGAACATGAATAAAAGAATGAAAAACATTTATGTAGTTCTGCCCTTGTATAATGTGCATTCTTATTTTTCTTTCACAAATTTGGGCAGAAAAGTGCATTTATATAAGGTAAAATACGGTATTTCTACATGGATAGAAGCAATGCTGGAAAACTTATTTAGGATTTTCTTCTGGCATGCCTGGATAAAGTCATGGTTATGTCAATTGCCTTCGAAGGAGCACAGCCATATACCCCTTGGTTCGAGGCCTGGGTCCAGGGGGAACAACCAGTGTGAACAACTAGATAAAATTAAATGCTTCTTCCTCTTCTCTTTCTGCCTGCCTGCCTACTCTCCTTCATTCCTGCCTGTACTTTTCTATTAAAAATGTTTTTTTTTCTATTGTCGATATTAACTGACAGCATTTCTTGTGAACTTAATTTTCCTGATTGTTGAATTTGATGGTTTGCTTTCATCCTGTCAATTTTCTTCACTTATGTGAGGGTTCTTGCTTTTCTGTTCATATTTCGAGATGTTGTTCTATATTGATCAGTATTAATTGAAGCATAGTTCCTACAACCGAGGAAAGAACCCGTTTTCTTGACAATGAGTAGATGTTATAATAATGATAGGGATCTTGAATTCTAAGCTTCCTTGAGGAGGTACAGGCTACACGGCTGCATTTCTTTCATTTAGAGTATGTGTGTAGCTTGTTTCCTGGGTGTGGGGGCTTTCCTGCCCTCATAGTGGCCTCACATGATTGGAGACACTGTCCTGCTTCTCTCACCCCTAGGGACACTTTGTGGGTACTTGTCAGAGCTCCAGTGCTAGGTGTAGAGTTGTTCTGAATGTGTTTACTTCTGTAACAAATCCACAGCTTAGTTCTGTGGTTAGGAAATCAATTCAGCTCTTTTTAATTCCTTTAACTAATCACCAGCTCTTTTCATACTATCTGCTCCTTTTTCTCAGACTCCATGGCTTCTGATTTGGAGATTATGTCAGGTTTCTTCTGGGAAAATTCATGTTTTTCTGTATTTCTTCTCCTTTTGTCTTGAGAGATTTGTAAGTTCCTCAGCAGTGTTGAAATTTTCTGTCAATTTGAGTTACTTTACGTCTTTCAGGATTTAGTCACTGTTTTGGCCCTCTGATGATAATCTCCTCTTTCTAGCACTAATATAGATTAATTTGTATTCTACTTCTCTTTTATTTTAATAGGATTAAAGAACAGAGGGGTATGTCTGTATGTTTTCTGTTACTAGTGAAATAATTTTGGTTTTCCAAATATGTATCTATTTTAAGAGAAATTATATATTTCCTAGCTTTAATGATGTATAATTAACAAATACAGATTGTATGTATTTAAGTGTACAATATGATGTTTTGATATATGTATACATTGTGTAATAATGGCCATGATCAAGCTAATTAACATATCCATCACCTTACATAGTTATCATTTGTGTGTGTGTGTGTTGTGTGTGTATGTGTATGTGTATGTGTGTGTGTGGTGAAAACACTCAAGATGTACTGTCCTTGAAATTTCAAGTATATGGAACTATATTATTAAATATAGTCACTAAGATATACATTATATCTCCAGAATTTATTTATACTGCCTAACTGACATGTCCTCTTTACAGACCCCTGACAACCACCCTCTGCGAGTAATCTGCTTTTTTATTAGTTCAGTGTAAATAAATCTAGTATGTCAAAGAGTAGTTTCTATTTCTTTGTAATTTCTTCTTTAGATGACCCCTGGACATAAGTTGAAACCACTAATTGTGAAATTGCTGCTTGCATAGAAGAGTGGCAGTCTCAGAACTTTACCAAGACCTCTTACTTTCACTTTTCATAATCTAATTATCAGGATTAGACTTTTCATTTCACAGCTGGAGTGAGTGCCAAAATCAGGGGAATATTGTCTACCATTGCACCCTGATTTATGGGGAAAACACCTGCTTATTAGGTCTTCATTACTTTAACTTTCTCTAAGAACTTATTTATTACCTACCTAACAAAGCAAAATTGTGGACTCTCTGACCCATTGTTTGTGATAATATATGGGTGTGAGATTAGATTGCAACTTTCTTAAGAATCCCTATGCTCTTTTGAAGAATTGCCCCATTTTTCTTAAAGCAGGCGAAGCCTTTTAAATCTATGAGAGATGCTAAAATTATGATTGATTCTTATGCTTTTAAAATCTCCAATCTTTTTTCTCATTTTAAACTGGTGAAACATATTGACTTTTTTGGTGGAGATGTAGGAACATTCACATTTATTTAGCTGGAGAGGGAAGATTATGAATTTGAAATTTCAAAGCCATTTCTTAGTCAAAGGGTAATGGAATTTTAGAGCTCAAGGCATCTCTGAATAACTTTGTGACAATGTGTAAAGCGCAGAGAACTGAATTCAGAAAACCTGAGGTCAAGTTTCTGCTTTCTATTTCTTAGGTGTTTGACCCAATTCAAATTACATACATTCTCAAAACTCTATTTCCTCATCTAGGAAAGGAAGAAAATCTCTGCCCTGTTAATTTTATTGCTTTATTGTTGGGATCAAATGATACATTATATGAAAAGCGTACTGGGAACAGGAAGCTACTGTTCGAATGTACAATAACTACTTTTTTTAATGAAGGAAAAAACAAACTCTTCTTTATGAAGGGATTTACCTAAATCCCCCACTTACTTAGTGGCAGAGCCCCATCTCCAAAATCAGTCCAGGAACCTTTCCACTGGAGTGTAACATTGAAAACGTGCTCATCTGCCGAGCTAGATACCCAGAGAACTTACCAGAACTGTAAAGTGAGGCCAGTCTTCATAAAGACATGAACTTCTGGAGTCTTGGTAATGTCTTTTCCTGGATGAAAGGAAAGAGTTGGTTTATTTTGACTTATCTTGTTCCGCCTATAGCAGTGGAATAAGTACCTAAAGCTAGTTCTGTTTTTTACTAGTTGTACTATAAGAATCTCCCAGATTTATACTCGGAATGATATTGCCCTTCCTTAAATCTGCCTCTTATCATAACTTTACCACACGCTTCTTCTATATGGACCTTTTTTATTGTTATTAATTTGGAGCTGCACACTGCAGAAATGGCTTTTATTCTTGCTTCTTATTTAATAAACTATAGAGAATGCCCCACTCAACATTTTTCTTTGCCAAATGACTGTGAAATTCTTGATTGTTTTGTTTCCTTTTATAGCTGCTTCTACAAAGTAGCAAAAACAGCTGGAGGATGAATTTCCGTTTGAGTCTAAGGTCAAGCTGAAACAAAGCACCAGCAAGCCCAGATCTCCTCCAGAGTTCTCAGGATAATTAAAAAGAAGCTGAGTGCTTCATGCTTAATAGAATCATTTAGGTTCATTAAGGGAAAAGGTACAGGATAAGGAAATTGAATATTCAGATTTAAGATACAATTAACCGAAATGCTGTTCACTTAAAACAGATGTGGGGAAACAGGCAATAAGTCATTCAAATAGGGAAAAGTGAGAATTCGTGTCCAGCTAGACAGAAGAATGGGAGGAAAATATAGGCAAACTTTACAGTCCTTTCATATAATATTTTCAGGGATGAGAATGATGGAAATTAGGAAGTACAAAAGCTGGTAAAACAAGAAGAATGCTTTCAAACTTGTAGAAAGAGCAACTCCACTTTCTGCTGAAACATATATTTTTCCATGGATCTATTTTCATTAATAAGGGGGAGATTGGATGCAAATGACTTGATACCTGCATATTATCAGGAAGAAAGGGTGAATTAAAAAAAAACCCACCTAGAACTCAATAAATCATTTTGGAATAATTTTGAATTTACAGAAAATCGCAGTGACGGTACAGGGAGTCCTAGATGCCACACATTTTCCCTACTGTACCATGTCGCATCAGTATGGGACCTTTTTCACAGCAAATCAGCTAGTATTGATAATATTAACTGAAGTCCAGACGTTATTCAGATTTTCCTAGTTGTTTGTTTTCTTTTAACTTATGCCTTTTTTTTTTTCTGTTCCAAGAACCCATCCCTTATACCACATTTCACGTTTTTTTTTTTTAAAGGAAAGTGCAGACAGGAATGAAGGAAGGTGAGTAGGCAGTCAGGCAGATAGAGGAGGAAGAAACAATTTTATTTAGTTGCTCATCTTGGTCATCCCCCACATCCCCGCTCCCAAGTGTTGAACCCGGGACCTTGGGATGTATGTGGACTACACACAGGGTGTACTAGACCGCTAGGCCACCAGGGCGCTCTGTATGTGGCATTTAACTGTCATGTCTCCTTAGGTGCCTGTATACAATGAGTTGCTCAGTTATATTTTTGAAGACCTTGCCAGAGTTGAGGAATTCTGGTCAGATGTTTTGTAGAACCCTCAGTTGGGATTTTCTTATGTTTTCCTCATGGATAGACTCGTGTCATGGGTTCTTCGCCAAGACTAAGGAGGTAAAGTACTGTTTGTATTTCTCCACTGTAAAGGTTCTCTTTCCATACTGGACTCTTTGGAGGGAAGTCGCTATGTGCTTCCGACCACACTTATGAAGTTTGGGATCAGCATTGTTGATAAATGTTCTAATTTTTAAGTGATCAATATCACAATTGCATTTAGCTGGTTCATTTTACCAGTAAACCTGGAGATGTGTGTTTTGCATGTAACTTCTTGGGAGGCAAATTGAGTGACCATATTTCTTGGACTCTCCTTTAGGGAAGCTCTCTGTGGGAAAGATCTAGAATTACAGGCTCTGAAAATTCAACCTACTCCCACTAGCACATTATTTCAGGTCCTACCTGCACCTGAGTCAGGTTAGGGGCGTGATTCTCACTTTTAGGCAGCATCCAAATCACCTGGAGTGTCTGTTGACTCCAAGGCAGTCTCTGCTCTGGAAGTCCGCTTTAAATTCCTACACCTTGAAAACCTTTTGTCTTCACTAAGAAACTGACTCGTAGGATCTGTTCTTGGAGGAAGGAGAGTGGTAGAATGTTGCTTTGGCCTCTGGAAAATTAGTAGTCTAGATGGACACAACTGTATTGTCTTGATCTGTTCTTTTTTAAAAAATTTCTTCATGCCGTGACCTCTGCTCCATTGTATTCAGTTATTTTGGCCTTTGTGTTGTATATCCCCTGCATATCCTTTTTGGAAATCAACACGTAACTGGCGCATACCAAGCACTTACTCCTTTAACCTTTGCATCCAGCCTAAGATTTATTATTCCCATTTTACAGATGAGGAAACAAAGAATCGGGTTAATAATCTTCCTCAGCGTTACCCAGCTGTGACGTAGTGAGCTGGAGTCTGAAATCCATCTGTCCCTCCCAGGTGGTGTTTCTCAGTTCTCGTGAACTTAGTTAATAGGAGACCGTGTGGGCCAGTAGAATCCAGGTGACCATTTGCTGGTGCTGTTGCCTGAGCGTGATGCTTCTCCCAGACTCGGCTTCCTTATTCCTGCAATGGAGGGTACTACTGCTTTCCTCACAGAATTGTCTTAAGCACTGAAGAAAATCATGGATACAAAGTTCTTCGCAGAGTGCCATGTTCGCAGTAAGTACTCGGCAAATACGTTCTTTCTTTCAAAGCCACTTACCCACATGAAATTATTGTGAGTTTTTATTTCATTGAGTTGTGTAACTAACAGCACTGGAGTTAATAAGAGCATTCTCTTCAGAAGGAATAAGTTAGGAATGAACGAAGGAAGTGTTGCTGGCGTTACTCATATTGGCCCTGAAGTTTGTGCCTGTACTTAAAATTCTCTCTTGAGAGTTATATTACTCTATACAGATTTTTTAAAATTAAAGTTAAGGAGGTTGATATGGCCACTTCGAAAAACTGTACAACTCATATATAGGATTGTTGTTTTGTCTTTGGATACAATAATCCCAAGGAGGAACATAAATTAAGTTTGTGTCCCTAAGAAGCCTACATCAGAACACTGAGTATAGTACAGCCAGACTGTGAAATCTTTGATTTGCTACCAGTTTCTGAAGTTGCCAACCCTCAGTTATCTTGCCTTGTGGTTTTGTCCAAAAATTTGCCTGTGGAATTCTTTGTCTTTACGTTTAATGTTTTAAACACAAGCTGAATAGCAGATAAATGTCATTACCTAATAGCTGTGTTCTTGTTCATGATCTCGTCTGACCCACAGAACAATCCTTCTGTTTCCTTCTGTTGATGTGCAGTTTGCCCCTTCTTTATCTAGTTATTACTTTGCTTATGTTCTAGCTTGATTTTTTTTCCCCTGTGGAACAGTGGTCTTTCTGAAATCAGATTAGTTTTGAGATAGGAGGTGTTTGTTTTCGCGGGTTCTTGATATCAGCCTGAGCATGTGAACTGATTGGAGGAGAAATCAAGCAGAGGCTGGAATGGGAAATGGAGGTGACCATACCCAATGCTTCTGATCATGTCTGTCCTGCATAAAGTAAAATCATTTTTAAGAAAATATTTTGGAAGCTAATGTCTAGAAAATGCAATCTTATAATAATGAGGTAGTGATCATTTGCCATTTATAATAATCATTCAAATGAGAAAACATGCAGTTCAAGGGCAAATGTAATTTTTCAAATGTCTGTATTCCTAGCTTGTCTGCCTGTCCACACTCTTCTTTTAGTATCAGCAGTCCTGAGTGACTTTCAATAATATTTGGTGTTCCTCAGCCTGTTTGTAAATCGACATTTACATTCATCATTCCTTATCATTTCTTCTTGATTGGGAGAGCTGGCTCATTTCATTGCTAAAAATTCCCAGAGATTAAATGCTATCCCCCCCCCTTATTTTGCTTAAACTCTTATCTGTAATCATTTTCTTGAAATTTTGACAGCTGCAGGCACAGTAGTGGTACAGCAGGAAGAACATCAGCTTTAGAGGCCGATAACTAGCTTTGAATCCCTAAGCAAGTTGCTCAAATTCTCTGTGTCCACTTCTGCATGTCAATATCTTTATACACACACATGTGGTAGGGCTGTGGTAAGTGTTCATTGAAATAACATCTGGAGAGAACTTGAGATGATGTCAGGGACACACAAGGTGCTCAAAATGTTCATTTCCCTTCCTCAGTAGTAGTGTGTGTTACCTCCCATTACTCCTATATGAAAATGCCTGAGAGGAAAATGCCTGGCAGAATTGCAGAATTCCTGAAGGAAACTGGAGAACACAAATGTGGGTTTCTAAGAGTCAAAACATCTCACCCCTTACCATCATTCAGAAATGACAAATGTTGTTAAATGATAAACAGATCAGTACATTTCCCTTCACAGAAATTATACTATCTAGAGCCTTTCTAATAGTCTGAAGTCCAGTTGACACTCTGTGACAATATTTAAAATAAATAATAGACAACAAAATTAATAGCTGGCATTTTAAGTGCTGCAGCATGTCACCAAATACTTTGGCTCCCTCAACTATGAGCTGCCACCTCGCGTGATTGGTACACCAGGACTGTCCTGTCCCCAGCGTTGCTGTGCGGCTCTCTAATACCCACAGACAACTCTCTGGCCTATTTTTGGTGCTCCATTTAATTTTTTGCCAAATCTGAATTACTGCGGTTTGAACTATTCAAATGCTACCTCATGCTAGCTTTCAGATTGATCCTAATTGCATTAATTGATAGTAATTTCCCCATCCAAAAATTGGGGGGAGTAATTTTGTCTTGGTAAGACTTCTGAAGCTACTAAGGTGCCACCACCTGAAGACTTCATGCACTACAGTGACAAAAATGCACATTAGAACTCTGACTTTTAAAAAGAGGTTTATTTATAAACCGTATCTTTTGTGACAACAGTTTTCGGAAACTGTTGGCAAAGAATACGCCAATGGAGAGATGCAAGATATGAGAACAGTTAAAAAGCTTGTGTTGTGTACAAACTTTTCCTACATCTCCTATTTCTCTCCTCTCTCATTTCTCCAGTTTGCCCAATCACTGCTCAAGAAATCCACAAAATCTGCAGGACTCGTGTGTGTTACACAGTCTGCCAGGCATCGTGTGTGTCTATGGGAAAAGGATGGAGAAGAGTATTCTTGCTCGTTTGACTTTGCATTTTACTTGGAGACAGCGTCTATCCCTCAAATAACAATGCAGTCACAAAGGGTATTAGCAGAGTGAATGTGTAGTTCCTCTCATATGGAGTTGGTGAAACTTGTTTGGAGGCCAGTTTGGCACTATATATAAAATATATATTTTTAAGTACATGACTTTTGACTGCCACTGCTAGAAATTTATCCTACGGATATATTTGCACACATGCACAAAGATTTATATGAAAGTGTTCTTGGCAATATTATTTGTGATACAAATAGCGAGACAACCTGAATGTTCATAGTGGGAGACTGGTTAAACAAATCAACGTCCAGTCAAGGAATGGAATATTATGTTACAAAGAACAAGAGAGCACTATATTTAACAGTGTGAAAGACTTCTGCCATGAGCAGGCAGGCAGAGAGAGGAGGAAGAAGCACTTTTATTTATTTCATTTAATTGATCATCTTGGTTGTTCCCCACTGACCCTGACATGCAAACCTGGGGACTCTGGATGTATGAGGACTACGCTTAGCCAGAGGCAGCGGACCTAACCACTACTCCACCAAAGCACATCTGTCATAAGTTTTTAAGTGTAAAGAATATTTTGACGAAGAGATGTATGTCATGGAATACACATAGATACCCAGATACTCAGACACACACACACACACACACATACCTATATTTGACTGTAAAGTACACTACACAGCATACTCCCCCAAAGACAACCAAACACAAGAACTATGAAATCACCTGGCTTCTTATTTTTCTCCTTGACACAGCAATTATGTTTCTGCTTATCAAGAATCAAAAGCCCACCAATATGTCTACTTTCTGTGATATTCCACAAGGTCCACCGATGCCATATAGACTGAGTTAGAGCGACTGTTAATGGAAAAATAAGCTGTAACTTTTGAGTGCTACGTTTAAGCACTGTTATCTCAGTACAGTGGGAACATAGGGACGGAGCAAGGTGAGACCTTTTCTTCTTATTTAGACCCTTTCCTGTTAAGCCGTCTACCTGGCTGTTACTTCTGTGATTGAACAAGTGAATATGTGCTAAGTGTAGAAAGTAATACGTGAATGAGAAGCAGATAGCATTGACAGTTATTAATGAGGATAACTGACATTTCCAGAGTGCTTAATACAGCAAAAGCTGAATACGTACCTGGCAGACATTGTCACATTTAATTTCTCACACCTGCAGATTGTGATTTAGCGCTGGGGAGCCAGGGCATCGCAAGGTTAAGTGACTTGCCCAAGATCATTCAGCGAACTAATAAGTGGCAGACCCTGTACTTGCATTTTGTCTTCTGGAACGTTCTCTATCAGGTCTGTTTGGGCAGCAGAGGCTCCTGGAGAGGGCTAACCATCATCATGAAATGGGGCCGGGAAGGACGAGGAAGGGGAACTTGCCTTTCAGCATTGCTTTGAAGCAGAAAGAAAAATTTCATATCTGCTGTGCTTTCCTGCTGCAGCCATCAACTTTATAATAAGGGGTTTGCATGCCAGAGCTTTGACGTTTTTTAGCAATTTCTTCTCTGCTTTTATAGGATTGACCATTTTGCTGCACATAAATGTGCATAATAGGTCAAGAAGGCAGCTTTGATAGTTTGGCCAACAGTGGGGAGGAGGGTGAACAGATTCACCCGAATGGGCGTCTATCACTCCTGTCTGACCCCGTCATGTGACCGTCGCAAAGGTGGGGAGGTAGTTCTTTTGCTTCTCAACTGACGTCTTAGCTGTAACCTGGAATACAACAGTGGAAAGATGGCACCCCTCGATTTCCAGTCACTTTTCATTGCAGAGTGCCCTCTGCTGAAGAAGTTGGGAGGCTTTCCAATAATTTTGCTCAGCAATAGCACTGCATTGTCTTGAGACTTCTGTTTGTCAAGAATCAAAAGCCCATCAAAATGCCTACCTTCTGTGATGTTCCATGGGGCACATAGAGGCTTCTACGTTTCTTGCCTGTTTTTCCAAATTCTTTGCAAACCCCAGCATCTTCTATTTTGCTCCTCCTGGCTCAGAAACCTATTTTACCTTACTTTACAAGTGTTTACAACAGCTTTACAGGTTTGCAAAATCCTTTCGAGAGTAATGGTAGGTTGTGGTTTAGTTTATTCTGTGTCCAGATTCTCACATAAAATGACTGCAAGTTTCCTTTAGTCTTTTTGCACAGTCTTTGTGAATTATGCATTAAGATGGTGAACCTAAACTTTTTTTCTTAAAGCCCAGTCAACTTTTAGCAGAATTTACCAAAATGCTTATAAACTACTATTTTTATATGAATGGAAATTAAGCAAAAATGAGACAGATCTCCGCTCTTTAACTTGACTTATGGGATAGAAAGGAAACAGCTAAAGTAGATTTTTATTCACAGAATTGCATTTCTTTGGGCAAACATCTTTTAGACAGCTGGTTAATAGTACACACCACACCAAAAAGTTTTTAAAAGTTGATTTCAGAATAAAGAATGGGAGGACTAGGAGTTACAAGTTTTTAAATCTTCCTACTGTGTATTTTCATGAGGACAGCACCTTCTAGAGTTAAATTATTACCAAACACTCTCTTTGAATCTCACAGTATGCCATATAGTCCAAGTAAAAATTGGAATCTGTTGTCTATTATTTCCTTTGATGATAGGGAATTTTAATTGGGAATGTCCTGCAGCATTAGGGAAGTGGCTACATAACCGTAAGTATAGCTATTCTTAAGACTCCTGTTCCTGGAATGTTGGTTAATTGCCTTTATTACCTTCAACATCCATTACTAGTAAATTAATGGCTTGAAGCATCATTTATGGCTGATTTTCTTCTTTGTAAGGGCCTTTTTGAGTGCAATAAACATTTATAGCTGTTATAATAAGAGCAAAACCTGTTTTTTTCACCTTATTTTTTGGTTTTGTTTTTAGGTGGTTTTTTTTTTTTTTTTTTAAGTTATAGTTAGGTCTCGGTGCTAATGTTGGAAACATGCTTCTTGGTATGATTTTGCAACATTTTATTTATTCTTGAAAATGTTTTTGTTATTTTTGCTCCTTACCTCCTAAATATATTTGCTCCAGTTTACAAATTTATGAAAAGAGTATTGTTTGGGGGAAAATGTCAAAATAACTTCAAATATCTTCCATTATATTCTTGGTTGCTTAGCTGTATTTCCACCTTCCTTTCTGTTTTATTATTAAGAGGTTTTCTTTTACTTTAAGAATTTGAAGTCTGTCAAAACAGTGCATTAAATGATTCTGAGTCATCATGATCCAGTGTTTCATTTTCTTCTCCCAGAGATGGGCAGCCTGAAATTTTCAGCATGGTGACTATAATCGCCACATGTCTGTAATCTCCTCTCTTTATCCTGACCAAGAGAAGCTCACAGGCCTCTAGATTTGATCTAGGTTTAGGCAGTAAAGAACTTGGTGGGTTAGTAAGACTGAGTAAGAGCATTCTGGAAAATTTGATGTTTTTAATATTTGTTTGGAGACATGATATTTGGTTTTCCTGTGTGTTTTTAGCTGTGTATATACAGAACAATTAAATCCTCCTTTCCATACTGGTTACGTTGAAAAAATCCCCTGTTTTCTGTTGGTTTACAATTTTACTTATTGAAAAAGAGCAAATAAGTCTGTTTATACAACCTGTATTGATTTTTTTTTCAAGTTGAAAACTTACAAAGATGTATAAGTCATAACAGGGTTGCTTCAAATGAGGGTCTGTGCATTGTATTGCTTTGTTTTGGGGGAAATATTTTGAATGGAAGGATTGTCAGTTGGACTTTGGCAAATATAATTGGGTCAGCAACTGGACCACCCAAGCTCTTTACCTTTTCCTATTGGAAGAGTATTTCCCCAGAATCAGCTTTCACTGCTGACATCCCATAGTGGCTAACTCCTTTCCTTTGAATTGTAATCATGTAGCAGATGGTGTTGAATATGTGCATATTTTTTTTGTGATCAATGTCAAGTTGAAGTCTGAATTAGTACAGTAGAGAAGTGTGTAATGGCAACATAGCATAAAGTGTTGGAGTTGGGTGTTAGATTAATTCATTGCCATCTGTCTTTATTTTGCTAATCTACTTCTGTGGACACCACACAAACATTGTAATTTCTTTTTCAAAACTGTGTGTACGTGTGTGTGTGTGTGTTCTAGCACATACATTTCCAACAAAAGCTGAAATCCCCTCTTCATCTCCAGGGTAAAACACAGCAAAAAACAATTCTTTGCATACTTCTGTTGGAATTGCTAATCTTTTCTAGTTTTTCAACAGTTCTCTATGGATAGTAAGAGGGTAAATTGTGTGGGCAAACATTACAGAGATTTTATTCCAGAACCCCAAAAACCAAATCGATTGATAATTTTTGTATTGCTGTTTTTCTCATCTGAGCTCTCATTATTCAAGTACATAGTGTTAAAAATCTAAGTGGGAATTTTTGTAAATATTAGCTTTGAGAGGGGAAAAATTTCTGAAGAAATGTAATTATTGTATGAACTAGTAGTCCTCAAAATACATTCTTATGTGGAATAAGTTGATCAAATGTATATCATTAGCAAAAGTGGTGGAGCCTGTACATTATTTCCGAGACATAAGGAGCCATTTACTCTTAAACAACACAAGGGAAATATTTCTAAAAGAGTTTACATTCTTACCACAACTTAGGATGAAATGAGATTTCATTGATTTTGGAAAAGGGGATTAATGGTTATTCATTCATTTAGATGTTAATATATACTTCATAGTTGTAAAACTAAGACTAAAATTGGAAGTAGAAATTTTAAAATAAGAAGTCTTATCAATTATCTAAGGCTTATATCACATAGAGAGTTTATCAAAGAACTCTAAATACTATAATATATAAAGCTAGCCTTTTTAGAGTAGGTAATGAAATTATTTAATTTTTCTAGAACCCTTATACACATTCTTCATTTTTGTGTTGATGCTTAATTCCTTTCTAAATCTTACCTTATCATCTTGGTAGTGTACATAATTGTTTTATTTAGAGGTGTCACACTTATGTGATTGTGTTTGTGTGTGTTTTAGGGAATTTCCTATTAGAAATAGTACCAAAATATGAAGTTGTCTTGGCTTTCAATATCCACAAATATCAAACCAATACCACTGGGAAAGTGTTATGTTATATATGACTTCTGCATGAGTCAAAATTATAATTACTGTAATACAACTTTTGACCCTCTGTTTGCTATACTCTAACCTTCTAGGACCACCTGATTTTACCAGTTTAAGTCATATAGCATGTTTTCTACATGACTATATTTAGTTTTGCAGATCTTGGTTGGCAATGTTTCTATTTTCCATATAACTCAGCTTCCCTGTTTTCTCTTTTGCAAGTCTGACCCAGCAATCCCTGCTTCTTGACCCATATGCTGTTGTTAAGAGTGAGTACTTCAGGCCTAGAAAGTTCCTTGAATTTTTAGGATAAAAGATGCCCTTTAACCACCAAGTTTTACATTATCGATTGCTTGCTTAGAGTATGCTTTGTATGTAATTGGTCCAACCTAATTTTCTCACTAAAAAACTCTGCCATCTTGCTTGCTGAGACTTCCTTTTCTCTACTTTCTGTTGGCTTCTCTCCTTTCTCTGCCCATGCTGTGATAAAATCACTATGGTTAAAGCGAAAGCCAAACCTTTTAAAAACCTAATTAAGTATTTTTTCCTATCTATGATAGAATATCACTGACCAAAAATCTAAAGAGCATCAGGGGGAGAAAACATAAATAACTCACCCAAATGTGAGGATACACATCAGTAAAGAGAAAAACAACTCCTTGAATCATGCCACCATGCTGGGGCACTTTCAGGAGGCTTATGTATAAAATGGCACTTTTACAGTCACTGGTCAGGACTGTTGCTGCTAGCACTGCTGTTATTACTGGCATCTCAGAAAAGAGAATCACTTTTTATCTCTTTACCATAAACACATACCATAGCAAAAATGGATTTATTCATAAATTCCACAGATTGAGAAAGACCTTGAGCTGAAAGCAGGTCAACTTTAGCTTCATAGGCTATAAGTCCTGAACATTTCAGAAAAAAGAGCTTTTCCAGCTTAGACAATTTTGGTGAATTATGAAGTCCTTGAACTATTGTTGGGTCTATAATTTTTCAGGAGGCTGGAAAATAACCAGGAAAATGACTAAGAAGACTTTTAATGCATTGCCATATAGTTGCTAAAGTTCAAGTGGTAAACAAATAAAGGATGGAAATGTCATTCTGGTTTCTAAATAACCATAATTTCTTTATGAGATTCCTCTTATCAGGAAACTTCCGCCCTTAGGATTTTTGACATCTAATTTGTTGAACTGTTTATAAAACATAGAAATGTGAAGATGCATTAGATGTTGTTTACAAAATATTCAGGAACCAAACTAGAAAAAGGACTCCACTTTAAACTCCTAACTGTTGCATATAGTTTGATTTGTGTACATTGTTGGGGGCTTACTTTAATATTTCTGTTCCTAGGAAAAATTTGTCAAGGAGTATTCCTGACTTTGTGATAGATTAGATTATTGTTCAGCAAATAAGCCTTCCCTCTCCATCTCCATGGGAAAATCGCAGACCACCCAGTCGCACTGATGTTGGGCTTGGCCTTGTGACTTCCTTTGTCCAATAGGATGCTGGTAAATGTGATACCAGCAGAGGCTGGAAACGTACCAGTGAGTTGACTTTGCTTTATTGTGTCTATGCTTCTGCTGTATGAAATTTACATGGTTCTAGCTAGCTCTCTGATCCAAGAAGGACCCTGCTCATGTGAAACAGACTTGAACCCATACTGCAGCTTAGAATTAAGCTGGAGCCTTGTCTAGATCAGCTGAACATACAGCTGATCACACAGATGTATGAGCAAGAAATAAATGCCTGTTGTATCTCATGAGTTTGGAATGATTGGTTACACTGGAAATGCTAACAGAAACACTTATTAGTGATTTTAACATTTGTAATTTCAACTCTCCTCGTGTACCTCCTCATTTCCCTCCTCATGTCCATGAAATTGAGAACTTGAATTTTGTTACAGAATGAAATCGAGTTTGGGACTCTCCTCTACAAGTGGGACCTGTACTTCCTTTTGAGTGTAACTTTGTTTTCTGTTTATTGCATGCATATTTTAGTGAGGGAAAAAGTGTTATAAGGTAGTACTTGAGAATTAAGAGTTTGAGATTTAACTGCTGTGAATATCTAACTTTTACCACACATTGAACTGTAGGATGGAGTAATCTGCGTTTTACATTACTTAGCTATTCACTTTCCACTTGGCTTAGCAGATTAGAAGGACTTACTGCCTAATTTTTCTTCATTAATGTAAATAATCAGGGTGTGTGTGAGTGTAAAAACAGAGGGGGTGTGGAAGCTTCAAATACTGGATCATGCATTAGAGAAACCTGTAGTTTCTGAAATATAGATGGATCTGAAGGTTACAATAATGAGTCCAGAACATTTGAGATTTTTCAAAATTTATCCTCCAAATATAAAATTTTTCCTGTTTCTCTTGGAGAACACAGAGATAACATAGAGACACTAGGCACAGATGCCCATAGCAGAGACCACTTATAAACACACCTTATATTAGCTTTCCTCCTTCTGCTGCCTCTGTACTCTCACACGACTTTCAGGGATCACTCCAAAAATTTGTTTGTACTCAAATCCTTATCTAGGGATCTGCTGTGGGTGGAACCTAGAATTCTAGATTGTACCCTAATGTGATTTTTTTCTGATTGATATAGGAATCCTCTTGTATAGAGAAGAAAGTAGTCTTTGTTTCAATATTGGGATTTGTTTTATAAACAATACAAGAATTTTTCAATTTTAAGAAAGTCACATGTTATAAAATGTTTCAGAAATGCCAGGAATGTCAACATTCATCCATTAATTACTCAACCAGTGTTCATTGCTTACTCCTTTATTTTTTTGAATTGATATTCCTAGTATGTATTATGTAATTAGGAAAATGTTCTAGAGCCAATGAATGAATGGATGGATAGAACAGAGTATTTCCTTCAGGTGCTCATAGTTTGTCAAGAGAGACATGTAGACATGCCACAGCCATGTGGTTCTGCAGAAAAACTGATGAGTCACCTCTGGAACACAGGAAAGTGTAACTAACTCAGTCTTCCCAAAGGAGATGATGGGTAAACTGGGTTTGAGAGGAGTTCCCTAAATAGACTAGTGGATAGGAAAAGAAGTTCCACATAGGGAGAAAGGAATAGTCAGAGTTGTAAGACCATGGCATACTTTGAAAATAGCAAAAATTTTGGTAAGGTTGAGGTTTGGGGTTTATATGGTGATGTATCTGGAAGAAGTAAGGTGAACTCAGCAAGCTGAACCCCTGCCTTGGGCCCTGTGCTTAGAGTGCCTTGTTCTGGTCCCTCTTCAACTATACCCTCTTCACAAGGTGAGAAGACCTAGAGCTAATGGGATATGTCCACCCAGAGTTTGAGATTCTGTTTTTAAAATGGGCCCCAAGTCCCCAGACTTTAGAAATTTCTCCCCCAAAAATCTTAGCCTACTTTCAGGGCATGTATAATTTTCTTCCCAAAGTGTCTCTTCTGAAGGAAGACTCTAACTAAGACTATGACATTAGGTCTGAGGTGTGACCAAGAGGCATCTGTTGGGGACATGGATGTAGCTTATATGTACACATTGGGATATCCGTAAGCTTATTAGGGAGGCTGTTTGTGGTATGGGAAAGAACCAGGTAAGAAAAATAGGGTGAAGTGATAGAGGAAGTTGTGGGCTTTAGCTGAAGCCATTCATTTGTACTTTTTCCCCAGATTCTGCAAATGTTAGCAGTGAGCTTCCCTGAAAAGCCTTACTTTTATTCATGAATTGGGAGAAAAGCTCGTCCCCTGAAGGAAGGGATATGAATAGGGTAAGGGTTTCTGGGAGAGCGATACGTGTTCAGAAAAGCTTCAGTAAAAATGAAAACAAGATATAAATGGTTGAAATGATATCATGTTTATACATACACAATGGACCTTTTTTTAATGAGACCAAGAGCAGGTTGGGGATTTATTGAAGGATTGCTGAGAGCCCATTAGAAGTCACCTGCCATTGGAGACCATCATTCTTTCATGAAATCTAGCTGAGCAGTGATCTTTTTTTCTTTCTCTCAGCAGGCTTGGCAGGACAGGTGACTGCTAGTACTCAGAAAGGATGAGTGATGTCAGGGGTTATGCCATTGAGGGATAATAGATTAAATGAGTGAGAAGTGCTGGCAAGAAAGTGATTGAAATGATTGTGAAATTTAAGTTTCATGGGGAAATAGGACTAGAAGGATTTGATGACCTGAGAGGAAAAGGAAGAATGAAGGAAATATTGTAGACAGTCTGGCTAAGTTTCAACAGTAAGTATAGTGGAGGAATAATGCTGTTCAGTTAGTGAGAATGTGGAATTTGGCATATTTCCTGTGGCCCAAGGTATGGTCTTAGGATATAGAAACTAAAGTAGTTAAAAAAATAGGGGCTCTTTGTGGCTGTAAATTGCAAGAGACATTCTCAAGGATGCTGAAGTTGTCTGGCATGAGAGCAGGACTTGGAACTGAAAGGAGAACTCTAAATTCTCATTGAAGGTGAGGGAGCCACTCAAATGCAGATGTCACTGCATGGAGGAGACGTAGCAACATTAGAGTTGAGTGACAGAATCTTGCAGAACAATGGTTTTTAACAGTAATTGGAAGCATGGACTGACTGAACAAAGATTAGTATAACATGGCTTCTGCCCTCACATAGCTTTTATAAGTGAGGAGGCAGATGCATAACAAAATGTAATGTGGTAAGGTGAATGATTTTAGAATTCTGTATCGGGCAATAATGGTATAAAGGAAAAATATTCCTTCAGTATAATGCTTCAAAGGACTTCTTGAAAGAAATCTGTTATAGGAGTGTGGTAAGATGTCCTAGTTCCACTTGAGAGGGCTTCAGGCTAAATGGTGAGACCTTGGGAAAATCAGATTTTAGCTAATAGATGAAAGATTAGTAATAAAAATAAATTTTGTGAGAGTATGATAGTTTGTATTTTTTAAATTTGTTACTTTAAAATGAGATACTTATTTTTATTTTTAAGTATTGTTCTCTTTATTTTTTTGCAGTTTTCGGAGTACAGGTTCACAACCCTTTAAATATATGGTACCACCACACTTTCCATCAGTTTGAATATTTAAAATTTTTTTAATTAAAAGAACAATTTTAGCAACTGTGTATGAGCAAATGTTTAAAATTGCCTCTGTATTATTTTTTTAAAGGCACTGATTTGTAGTGTTGCTGAGTTCCACTATTGCCGATTTCAGGCTACCAACATGATATTACCTAATGTAGTTAGGAGAAGATGTGCACAGCTGGTTCTGGAAGACTCTATGAGCCAGCTCCAGCATTTAATCAAAGCTCTAGAAATACAAATTTTGGAAGATTTTAAGTAGAAAAGTTGTTTGGATGTGCGAAGGTAGTGGTATGAAACTAAATAAGATTAGGTGATGTAGACTGAGAGGAAATTTCCCCTTACTCGCTAGGTTCTTCTTGGGATGGTCAGGCAATCAGTTAATATTAGACAGATTAATAGGAGAAACAGAATACATTAAATTGCATATGTACTTGACTATAAATTCTAGAGTAAATAAGATAGACTTTGAGCTAATGAATGGGATAGGGACCTGTGGCTTCAAGCAGAGAGGAGGACTCACATGACAATGAGAGTTTGACTCATATGACAAAACCAGATGTAAAACATGTCTGCCATATAGATAGGTTTCTCTCATAAAAATGTTATTTCTGGAGTTGATTCTAAATCTGGGTAATCTTCATTCTTCTGGGTAGTTAAGGTAATGGTAACAATTTCTCTTGAAGCCCAAAGGGCCTCAGTTGATCTTGGCTTCTATGCTAAGGTGACAAATATTGGAAAAAAAATCTGTTCTGTACATCCTAGGAGAGTCTATCTGTACATTATGGGAAGTGATGAAAGGGTTTCTTTTTGGAACAGTCATCAAATGTGTCAGGGGTAAGAAGTTTAGTTGGATCAACTGTCCCTGAGGTGCTACCTTCAGGTAGATGTAGCCTAGAACCTAAGCTTTTTTCTTGGCATTATTAATACAGTATTGGTGACACTTCATCTGGGAGTTTCTCAAGAAGGTGTTGCCTAGGGTAAGTAGGAAATTACTTTTTATAAGCATCAACAGCAATTTGGAGAGTCTTCCAAGGAAACAGAGCCAAGTTTATTGACTATCAGCAGACTTCCTATATTGCTGTACATAAATGCTGCAGGATGTGGGGACTGTTAGGTGCTGAAATTGTACCCAGATCCACAGCCTTGCTTGAGTGAAGCAACATTTGCCATTTGCTTAACAGTGCATCCCCTTTTAAATTCATTGTACATAGAAGCTGCAACTCTGAGTATACACATTTCCCCAGGAGGAAGTGCATTTTTAAGGAAAAACCTGGAAATGATGACAAGAAATAATTTAATATTGATGGAAATTTAGGCATTAAGGTAGGATGGTAAATAAGATGTTCTTTAGTCAGGATGTCTTACCTTAGGTTCTTGAATATGATATATAATGTGTTTATTTTTTCCAGATGATTAACTCTACTGATTGTTTTGATGCAGGGGCTGCTGGGGTTTGGTGGCAAACGTTTCAAGAGGAATTTTCAGACATTAAGAAGCGCAGTTTTATAAGTTTATTAGAGAAAATGGAAGAGAGAGAACGTTAGAGTGCAGAAGTAGAGCTCCCGTGGGCAGAAAGGGCTGCACTCTAGGCTGGGGGCTGGTCAGCATTATACCTTTGGGTGGGGGCTTTGGGAGACTACTTTTCTAGTGTCTGCAATAAGCAATAGAAGTCAATCACAAAGAAGTTTAAAAGCAGAGGTAAGGGGAATTTTCCAGGAAGTTCTCCAGATCTGTGAAGTAGCCTCCTGCATTCTGATGGTCTCGGCTCCCTGTTGTGTTGGGGAACACATTAGGTGGATGAAGGAACTGCATGAACCTTTCCAGAAGTTTAACAGGTAAACTTTGGCCTCCAGCACACAGGAGCTGGTCTGACTTTTGTTGCTCTGGAAGGTCTTGGCCTAAAAAAGAAACCTAGAGAATACTATATTGAGGGCCTGCATTCTCTCTTGACAGTTTTGCCTGGTAAAGCTGTTACCAGACCCAGGCCATCTGCTTACTTCCCTGAAAAGACCAATACTTGAGAGGAGGAATGTAGCTGACAGGAAATTAGGTATATTATCAACAGTACCTATCAAGGAAGTGGGAGACCTACTGTGTTTCAAATCCACTTCCCCTGAAAGAGCCACAGAATAAATAGACAAAGTACAAGTTCTG